>PVJL010004126.1:0-138480 GCA_004026885.1 Lyroderma lyra
ATGCTGTTCTCAGCCATTTATGCTTCCAAATTACTTTGTGATTCGTCTGTAAGTGCCAGACAAGCCGAGGCCACGCTTGTCGTGAGCATTGTTGCAGCACCAGGGACCCACCATGAACTGCACATTTCAGACGGGGCCGCAGTAGAACCCCGTGTAGCACGCAGGGTTTGGCTCACGGTGGGGTCTCCTGCACTGTGAGATGGCCGATGGTATTTCTAGGGTGTTCCACTTAACGTGAGCCCATCGATTAGCCTGGTGCGGGACAAGTAGTGTCATCGGGAACTGAGTCTCCGTTTTCCCCATGGTGACATTTGGGGGAGGGTGGGGTGCGGTGGAGTGACGGGTCTCCTGGATGCTCAGTGGCTGCCGCAGTTTGCAATTGCTTTGTCTTGTGATTTCCTCGGCGAATGAGTCAAACTGTTTTCTGGAAAACAAACCAGAGGCCAACCGTCTGAGGCCGTCAGAGAGCGCTGCTGCAGGGTGTGCACCCCTGCTCGTCTTCGTTTCACAGGCCAATTAATGGGTTTGTGTTTTTGGTTTCTTACTTGCCTTTAAAAGGCCAAGTGTAGACGTGGGAGGAGAGGCGCCCACTGATGTGTGTTTAATTTTTCATGAGGGGTACGTTTCAGTGCTTCCCCAGCTGGGTGCTCCTGCTGCTCATTAGCAGGAAGATGTCTGCTCCCAGCACGGAGCTCACGTGTGCGCCTGATCCCCAGACGGTGCTGCTCTGCACTGGGGCCTTGTTTGGATCCTGCTTGAACTTAAGTGCTCCTCTAACCAGAGCGCGCCGGAAGCTCTGCAAGTTCTCTCTCTCCTGGTGAGATGCAGGTGATTGCAGCGTCGTTTTTACTGACGCTCAGGTAGTTGGTGAGCGCGGATGATCCCAGACGTGTGCGGGCACGGGCATGCTGCGAACAAAGCCGTGCGTTGCCTCCTGCTTTGTGGCCCGTGGCGTTTTACAGATTTTATTCTTGGTCCTCTGGCATCTGTGCTGCTTCGCTGCTGACAATTATGGGTTAGAAACAGTCTGTATTGATACAAAGGTGACTGATTTCTGGTTTTCAGTTAGGTTTCAAAATTTATTTTTAAATCGTTTGAGATAAATCCTTAGATTTATTATAAACTCTTTCACACAATTGTCTTATTTTAAAAATGTTTTCAGATAAGATTCAGAGGCTGGTTTGCAAAGGATGGTTTTAGATGAAGCCTGGATAATTTTCATTTTAACTTATAGTAGTTTTAGTTTAGCTTTTATTTTTGGTTGAGAACTAGACAGATATCTCTGTCTTGTATTATATGATACAAAGATCGATGGAAGGATTATTGGATATTCTGATATATATGACTTCCATGCCTGCATTTTAACATTGTCACAACCTCCCTAAGAAAAAAGTGTGTGTGTGTGTGTGTGTGTGTGTGTGTGTGTATGTATGTATGTAGTTAAAGTTATTGTGGTGACATTGGTTAGCAAAAAGTACATAGGTGCCAGATGTACAATTCTATGGTGCATCATCTATGTGTTGTGTTATGTGTTCACCACCCAGAATCAGTTCTCTTTCCATGACCATATATTTGACTTCCCCTCCTTTCTCCCCCTCCCGCTCCCCACTTACCCTCAGGTAACCACTAAACTATTGACTGTGTCCATGAGTTTTTGTTTCTTTGTTGCTTTCAGTTTTATATTCCACATATGAGTGAAGTCATATGGTTTTTGTTTTTTTTCTGTCTGGCTTATTTCACTTACTATGATAATCTCAAGGTTCATCCATTTGTTGCAAATGTCAGTGTTTCACCTTTTCTTACAGCTGAGTAGTATTCCATTGTGTGTATGTACCACAGCTTCTTTATCCAGTCATCTGTCGCAGGGCACTTTGGTTGTTTTCACGACTTGGCCACCGTGAACAGCGCTGTGATAAACATTGGGGTACATAAGTCTTTTCAGACTGAGGTTTTCAAATTTTGGGGGTAGATCCCCAGAAGGGGGATTGCTGGGTCATAGGGTAACTCCATTCCCAATTTTCTGAGGAACCCCCACACTGCCTTCCACAGTGGTTGTACCAGTTTGCACTCCCACCAGCAGTGTACCAGAGTTCCTTTTTCTCCACATCCTCTCCAGCACTTGTTATTCCTTGTCTTGTTGATAACAGCCATTCTCACAGGTGTGAGGTGGGAGCTCATTGTGGTTTTGATTTGCATTTCCCTGATAGCTAGTGAAATTGAGCATTTTTTCATGTGTCTGCTGGACATTTGTATGTCTTCTTGGGTTAAGTGTCTGTTCAGGTCTCTGCCCACTTTTTAATTGTATTATTTGTTTGTTGTTGAGTCATATGAGTTCTTTACATATTTTGGATATTAACCCTTTATCTGGGACGTTGTTTGCAAATATTTTCTCGCATTCAGTAGGCTCTCTTTGCTTTGTTGATGGTTTCTTTTGCTGTGCAGAAGCTTTTTAGTTTGATATAGTCCCATTCATTTACTTTCGCTTTTACTTACCTTGTCTTTGAGGTCAGGTTCATGAAGTCCTCCCCGAACCCAAGGTCTATAAGTTTAGTACTGATGTTTTCTTGAATACAGTTTATTGTTTTGGGTCTTATGTGAAGGTCTTGAATCCATTTTGGGTTAATTTTGGTATATGGTAACAGTTCGTTCGCAGTTCAGATTCACTCTTTTGCATATGGTTTCCCAGTTGTCCCAGCACCATTTACTGAAGAGGCTTTCTTTTCTTTATTGTATATTTTTTGCTCTTACATCAAAAATTACTTGTCCATATATTTGTAGGTTTATTTCTGGGTTTTCAATTCTATTCCTTTGGTCTGTGTGTCTGTTTTTCTGTCAATACCAAGCTGTTTTGATGATTGATGCTTTGTAGTATAGATTGAAATTGGGGAGAGTGCTGCCTCCAGTCTTATTCTTTTTATGTAGGATTGCTTTGGCTATTTGGGGTGTTTTGTGGTTCCATACGAATCTGATAATGTTTAGATCTATTTTTTGAAATAATGTCTGTGGGATTTTGATAGGAATTGTGTTAAATCTGTGTATCACTTTGGGTAATTCTGCTATTTTAACAATGTTGAGTCTTCCAATCTACGAACACAGATTATCTTTCCATTTTTTTGTGTCCTCTTCAATTTTTTTTAATAGTGTCTTAGAGTTTTCAGTGAATAAGTCCCTCATATTCTTTGTTAGTTCCCAGGTATTTTATTCTTTTTGTTGTGGTTGCAAAAGGCATTGATTATCTCATTTCTTTTTCTGAAGTTTTATTGTTGGTATATAGAAATGAAATTGATTTTTGTATATTGATTTTGTATCCTGTAACTTTACTGTATTTGTTTATTGTTTCTAATAGTATTTAAGGACAGTAATAAGGTCACAAATGAATCAAAATGCAACATCTTACACCTGCTACCTGAAGCAAATGTTTAAGTTACATAAATAATCCCTAAGTCCCTGAAGATGTAAGCAAAGGTCTTAAATTATACCTACTGTGCTTCAGTGGTCGATGGTGGAGGGAGGAGGGCAGAATGATGGTGAGATATTGTGAGCTGGTCTGATCTTGCACAAGTCAGTTGCTAAGAATGGCACAATGTTTTTAGCCTCCAGCAGACCTTTGCTGTTTACATTACGCAAATATTCCTGTCTTTGTTACTGCCAGATAAAGCTGGCTGATGGCTCCAACTCCTTGGGGTATGTAACCAAAGCGCTCTTCAATTTCTTCCCACTTTCCCTTCATATTTGATTTACTATAGATTTTTAAATACAGGAAAAAATTATAAGACAACATGGGATGGGAGGGTGCACTGCAAAGCAAAGGTCCACACACCTGCTGAGTGTGCCAGGTGCTTCTGGAGAAGGAGCAGTGTAATTCCGAGCTTTGCCACTGACTCCCTCACGTTTTCTGCCAAACGTCACTTTGTACTCCTCGCAAAATATCCAGTGGGAGGCGAAGTTGCAGCTTTTCCTGCCAGAAGGCATGCGTTGTACTTAAATCCTGTTGTCACTCTTAACTAGTGTATATGAGGGGGGACCCAGAAGCAACCGGAATACTTTTATAAAAAGTTGTGTGTTTATTTGACATGTTTCAGCTTCCGTCACCTTCAAAGCCCTCTCCGTTGGATGCAATACACCTATTGGGATGCTTTTCCCCTGCTCACAACGGTTTTTGAACTTGTTGATTTTGATCCCTTTTGGTGCTTCTGCCATTTGTTTCACGTCTTCCACATCAGGAAAACGTTTCCCTTTGGGGATGCTTTCCATCTGGGGAAACAAAAACAAGTCGCTAGGGGTGAGATTGGCTGAGAGGAGAGGGTGGGACACGGGGGTCATGCCGTTTTTGATGAAGAACCGCTGAGCACTCAGTGCGGTGTGGGCAGGTGCGTTGTCATGCTGCATGTTGTTCCTGTAAATCCCCCATCATGGAATGGGCAAATGTGTTGAAAGAGTCTCTAAAAAAAAAAATTCTCTGAAGCCAAACACAGCCTCCTGCAACACTGCCAGCTGGTACATGGTTGCAGATGGGCTCTTAGCACACTCACGTAGCAGGGGAGCCTGTGCTACAAGGGGGGTGCCCTCCAGAAGATGATTGCGGGGTTTTTTTGGTTCCCTTCTTGTATGAGCTCCCTTCAATAAAAATAGGAATGCTATTGGCAGTTCCTGGGTCAGGCAGAGATTGTGGGGCTTTCTTGTAAGTTGACCACAGTCACAGCAGTGTGACTCGGACCAAGTGCCTTTTCTGCTCCGCTGTCATCGCCAAGATACGAATTGTTCGCTCAGAGTCCAGGACCCGGTCGTTGAAGTCCTTGGACAGTCATGATTCTCTGAAGGAAATCCGCAAAAGACAAACACAGATAATTAGACAACTCCATAACTTGTGCACCAACTTCTAAGGATTCAAAGCACTTTTTATTCATATTATATTATTCATCAGTTTTCAGTATTGAATAGGGAAGTTATCATCATCATAACCTAAAACCATTTGTGAACTGAAGAGTCTTTTTCCTTTCAGTAATACTCAAAGCGATTTGTTAAAAAGAAGTCATAAAACAAACAAACAAACAAACAAACAAAAACTAAGGGAGCAGATCTCTGTGTTTGTGTCTGCTTTCTGTGTAATATAGGCACTATTTTGATTATCATAGAAATTTGAGTTACTTTAAAATGTTCACTCTTGGGCTGATGCAAACTGTGATTTCTTTATACACATTAGTAAAAAGGTATATGGAATATGATCAGATTGAAAATTTTACTTAATCCAAACAAAGTCCCCAGGAAGACACTCTTTGTGGCTCTCTGGCCCACCCCTGAACACATCTCTGGTGATGGGACTGGGATCGGTTACCCTTGGATCAGTCAGGCCCACCCATCGATCTAGGCTCAGGGCCAACTTCTCCTGGCGGAGTGCATTGGAGGAGAGGTGAGCCCTAGATACAAATCAGGGTTTTATTATAAAGGGGGGAATATGTGCTGGGTGGACAACCAAAACGTTGTCCCCTACACTCCCTGTTGTGTCCCCAGTACCTAGAACAATGCCTGGCATATAATAGGTTGTCAAAAACATTCATGAAATGTATTTGCTCTTTCGTTTTTTGGTTTCATTTCTTGGATTCTAAGATTGTTTTTGTTTCCTGAGAGTTACACATTTATACATTGCTTATTATTGTCTTACTTTTAGGTGCTATTTAAAAATCACTTATTTAAATAGACTGTTACTATTTCACAATTAATAGAATTATTAAAAAATAATTTACCATGAAAACCACTTGGTAGATATATGATTAGACAACTTTGCGAGCATATCCCCATCTGAGCGCTCATCTTTAGTAAGATGATGAAAACGAACCTGATCCATTATTTATAACTTGTAAACCGAGGGAACTATAACAGAGAATGTCATATGATAATAATGGCATATGGTCGGAACCATAAAATCTCACATAATTTGTCGACACTTACTCAGTTAAAAGAAGTGACTTTAGTGTGCGATTACTACAAATCCTGTAACTGATGTAGTGGTGGCTCTGCTTTGTTAAACGGAGCCGTAGGAAGATAACTCAGAAGCTTCCCCCTCGATCCATGGTAATAATGGTTTATGTATATTTTCTTTCTTGATGTTACAAACTATAATTAAATGCTTGTATTGCAGGGGCCACTGTCGGTTCACTTAAAATATGGTTAGCATCCAGATGACAGCTTCCTGGGCTGATTGTCTGCCCTGGTGCTTGTTGCCCTCTAGGCAGCACAGGTCCCAGTGTCAGCACATCCCCAAGGGTGTCCCCTTTGCATTTGGACATCATGGTCTCCGTGTTTTCTCTAGTTAGGGTGCCAAGTTTGCACTTGCTGATTTGAGTAAAGGCTGGTGGATTAGGGCGCATGCTTTGTGGCTCTGACAGATTTTAATTGCTATATATGAGGCCTACTTTCTGAAGGCCTTTACCTTGATGGCCCAGCATACTTGCAAACATTGAGCTTTGTGGCTTAAACATAATTATTTCTAGAACCTGGTGGGGAATCAAGTTTAATTATGATTTAAGACCTCTTTTCTCTCCCTCTACCTTCATGTTCCTCTATGTTGCTAAACCCAATTAAGAAGTCCAAATTTTAGAGCCTGAATGTAGGATCATAGTGTTGAGGGTAGAGCAGGGTCTGTGAGATACCATTTTACTCCTTAGATTAGATGTTTCATTGCTGCAAATTTGGGAGAGTGACTAGCTCCTCCTGGGCAGAGTATATTGCTCTGTGTGCTTGAAAAGAGAATGCTAAATGATCCTCATTGAATAATAGAGTTCCTTGATGATCTAGAAGAGGTTGACATTTGATGAGAGAGAGAATGCTCTAAAGTTAGGCGGAAGAATTTCCTTTTAGTGTTGAATGTCCAGTTGACACGGACACCAGGGGTGCATCCCAGCGTCGTTGGCATGGTTTGTGGTTTTCAGGGTCAGTGTCAACAACCCCTGGAGCAGGACAGAGCAGATAGAGGTGGGTGAATTGATTCAGATCAGGAGACGAGGAGACAGAAGTTGAAGGCATTTATACTAATAATACCTGAAGTGACAACTCATTCAGATGAATGAATGAATGAATGAATGAATCTCGGTACAGTAGGCTTTACCCTAACAGGTTGGGTGTTTTAACAGAAGCATCATTCGTATTTTGCTTATCTTGCTTTGCAGTGATTCTGTTTTTTGTTTTTTTAAATACATCACCTGGTAGCATTAGTGAGACAATTTGCCCAGAATGCAGACTTTTGTGTTCAACTAGATGGAAAAGGTTCTTGGCAATTCAGTCATGCCAGGAGGCCAACAGCAGGCGGGCGCGGAGCTGACACCGACAGCAGGTGCGCCACCTGCTGCCCAGGTACTTTACCCTGATTTTTCTTGCCCTCTTTTATGCCCTGTTGAGCGGGTAAGTGTTCTCCAGAAGGGGAAGTGGAGGCCCGGAAGCGCCCAGCATCTTTTCCAGCGTCGGGGGCTGATGAGGGCCTGGAGCGGGACCCGGCCTTGTCTGGGACAGGCCTCCGCGCCGGCTCCCAGGGCCGGGCTTGGGCCCCGCCCAGGAGTAGCCAGTCTCGACCCGCTTGCTCGTCCTTGGCCCTGGAGGCTTAGGTTTATAGGCAAGAAGCGCTTACAGCACACGTGCCCACGGGCAGTCTCAAAGACGACTCTTAACTAACGTGTTTCAGTCGACTTGGTGTTGGAAGGATCGCTTCCGGGGCTTTGTGGAGAAGAGGCGGAGGGGGGCCCAGGGAGGAAGCAGGGGGGCCCGTGCTGCTGCATCGCAGGCGGGAGGCTGCAGAGGCTCGGGCCGGGTGCTCATGGTGCAGAGGGTGAGGAATGGCGGGTTCTGGCTCTGGTTTTCAGGGCGAGCCTACAGGACTCACTGGTGGATTCGATACGAGGTATGAGAGCACAGAGGCATCAGGAAAGACCCCCAGTTCCTTGGCCTAAGCAGGGAAGGGGTGGAGTTGGGGGTGCCGCTGGCTGAGCTAGGGCAGTGTGGGAGGGGCGGATGAGGGGCTCGCTTTTGATAGGCCGAGCAGACGTCCCATTTTAAAGGGACAGAAAAGAGGGTCCTGTGCTGTTTCAAACAGCACGTCTGGTCAGTCTGCTCTCACTGGGCTACATTCCAGGTGTCAGTACCACTTGAAACGGGAGAGTACTGTTGTTTCCTGTCCCGTCTAAAGGGGGACGTCTGGTCGGCCTAGTTTTAGATGGCGTGTGAGAGTTCCACAGGGAGGTGCGTGTTGCCCGTGGGCTCATCATCACTGTCGTACCTTTGAGTAGACCAGGAGTAACTATAAGATGTGGTTCTTGCTCTCAAGGAACTTGCCCATAAAGCAAGGGAGACAAAGGGCACCCAGATTTCAAAAGTACCAGGAGTTCATGAGTGAGGTGGATCAGAGCTACTTGAGAAGTGCAGATGCATGGTCGCCGTGGCCTGGAGCTGGTTAGGGTGAGGAACTGGCATGTCCCCCTTGGCTTTGAAGGGGGCCTGACCGGTGAGAGGGCTGGGAAGGTGCAGAAGTCAGAATGCCCAGCGACAGGATGGCATTGTCTTGGCCAGTGTGAGGGTTTGGGTTGAAAATCAGTGGGCCTTGAGGGCGAGGAAGGCCCTGGGTGTCGGCTGAGGAGTGTGCACACCGTGAGCCACGATCTCTGCAGTTGGCCTGACTGGATGGCTGCCTGGGGAGTCTGCTCATCCCCACTGGGCTTCTCAGAAGGGGGCCTCTTTGGGGTTTTCACTGCGCTGCTTCTCTTGGCGGCATCCTCATTGTTGACTACGATCGTCCTGATGCACGTGCCCCTTTGGCCCCCTGGGTGCTACTCACTTCGGGTTCACCTCCAGGCTCTCCCACACCAGCTCCTTCCTCGAAACAGGCATCGAAGACGTGCTTACCCATACCACTGCATTATTTCAGTGTTCTTAAGAACCACGAAGGTCATGGACAGAGCACTGAGGCAGGCCCCTGGCGGGCCCCTGGCGGGGAGGCTCGCAGCTCAGGGCTGGGTAATGCTGGGCAAAAGGGAGCAGGAGGGGTGTTCAGGCCGAGGGGCGCGCGTCAGGCCCTGTGATGGGAGCGTGCAAGTCGAGGTGGGAGTGACCGCAGAGTGGTGAGGGAGGGCCTCCGCAGTCTGTCCTTGGACTGTCCTTGGACCTCTTCTCCCGTGCCTCTGCCTCTCCGGGCGTCTCATCTCTGTCTTTGGCCCCAGTTATTCCCACCTCTTACCTCCCTCTTGACATAGAAGCCTCCTCCTCACCAGGTTCTCCACATGCACGTCCTAAAGTCATGATCATCTTAGCACACCCTGAGTGCTACGGGGTCTCTTCCCACGGAGTCATTTCTCAAGTAAATACCCCGTATTTACTTGGGCCCCCACTCTGCTTCATGCCCCTCTGCTTGTCCCCAGTACTGTGTCCCCCCTCTGTTTCCTAGCCAAACGGCTTAACCCTCTCAGCCCGCTGTACGGGTTGTTCGATCACGTCCGAACCTGCCGCTGGACCGCTGGACCTAATTTTCGGTACTTTGCCTCGTATGTGAAGAACGTGACTCCAAGTTCCATCTTATTCTAACCACTTGTTTGCATGTCACTAACATTTTTCTATGTCATGTTGGTGTTTTCTCTTTAATGCTCAGGAGCCCAGGTATAGGGGACAGTTAGGCTCAGGGCCTCAGGTCTGGTAGGGTTAAATGTGACTCTTTTGCAAAACCTTTTCTCCCCACTGACCCCCACCCCTGTCTTCCATGGTGGAACTAATCCTGTGACCCTATAAAACACTCTCCTTTCCTCTATTAACATTATTGATTTGTACTGTTGACCACTGTATATTTGTCTGTGTTTCTAATGGATTGAGTCCTTCTAGAGCTTGTTTTCCTGGTGCTTAGCGTGACATTTGGGACTTAGAGTTTTGTTAAATAGCTGTTTTATGAGCCGATTAAAAACTCACATTGAAACACTGATGAAAATGTTGTAAATAGGACAATGAAAGTAGAGAAAAAGGGAAGAGTCCCATCGCATACAGGATGAGGGTGTACCAAACGAAGAGAGCCCACCTACCTGATTTTCTTCTTGGCACCCTAATTGGTGACGCTGTCACTTATTATTCTGCTTGGAGGCCATGCATAGATCTTGTGAAATCTGAAAAGCAAGAGATATTTCAAGAGAGAATTTGTCCCTTGAGATGCTACAGTCAACCTTAGGTCCTCATCCTTCATATTTAAAATCACATTGTCGAAGTCTAGGACAGAGGGTAAGGGATTAAACCACATTATTTGGGAAGGTTAATTGAAGAAAAAGGAATCCAATTATTTGCTAACTTCCTCCCCCCAGAAGAAAATGTAATGGATAGTGAAGTTTGATAGCCAAGAATCTGCTTGGAAGTAATGAGCGTTTACCGAGCGTGCTTCATATAATCCATTTATTTTCATTTCTTTTTAATTCTTTGTGATGATGGAGGTGACAAGCTCATTGTTCCCTTGTTCTCCACGCTTCCCAGGAGGGGTAGCTTGTCACACGCTCCCTGTTCTGTGTGGCAGGCTTCAGGGAAAAGAAAAGGAAGGATCTTGGGTTGGTGGCATTCCGTTGGAAGGTGGGGGGCGTCAGCGGCATTTAGGGGTTCACTTGACTCACAAAGATGATCGAATGAAGTCACGCATTGCCCAGCCCAGTGCACTTCCGCTGCTGGTCACGGTGGCATTTTCTCTTCTGGGCCAACATCGGGCTTGCAGGTACACACGCTCCTGTCTAGCTGCAGCACAGCCATCACAGATTTGGGCGAGCTGCCTCGTTATTAGGAATTACTCTGTGCGGGCACCTCGGTTGTGATGAAGCTGACGAGGGCACGGAGCATGGGTGTCTCTGGTGGTTGAGGCTTCCATGCTTTCCTTCGGTTTATTATAGTATTTATTAAAAACAATTATTCAGGGGAGCGCAGGGCTTTCTGCTGCATGCTGAGATTTGCATTTCAAAAGGAAGGTGGTGGATTTTTTTTTCTGTCTTGGAGAGAGGGTAGCCATTGCTGGGGAGAGATGGAAAAAACATTACACTCTAAGATGCTCTGATTTGCGATGCTAAGTGTTTCCATGATAAACACCCAGCAGCAAGAAGGATAAGAGCCCCAAAGAGGAGCAAAGAGAAACCTGGTGTGACCTCACTACCTGCCTCCCCTTTCGTGGCTGCGTATGTTTTCTGCTCTCGAGAGGAGTCTGAGTGTGAGGACGGGTACCCTCGTAACCCCACTGTGGTGGGGGCGTGAGGCTGGGATGCTCCAGTGATGTTGGAGCCGTGGCTGTGTTTGCCCGCACCTGCACTCCAGTGCTTGCTTCGGAGGACTTAGCGGGAGTTTCTGGGCAACGCCGCGACTTTTTATTAGGCTGTAAAGCACAGCATTGTCCCGGGAACATCCCTTATTTTGTCACGTCGCTTCATTTCTAATGATTTGTGCCTTGGAACCGCTGAATGGCCCAAGTTGCAGTTCCTGGTTATATCATAATCCTAGAAGATGGGCTGGAAGGGACCTTATAAAACATCCACACAAGTGTACTTCAAACGCAAGTGCTAGATTCGTGGTTTTCGCCATTATCTGAGAAATACTGCCTGCACTACTAGTGACATAATACTTTTGCTTTACGTTATATCCTGTGTTTGGCTTAGCTTCATCCTCAGCATAGTGTCTGGGCTTGATAATGTTGCAGCTCCGAGGCCTGGGTTCAAATCCCGGCTGTACCTCTTTACAGGTATAGTAACCCAGAGCAAGTCCCTCTGCCTCTCTGTGTCTCTGTTTCCCCAAGTGCAGAATGGGGATAATCATAGCATCCATGTCAGAGGGATTTTGTGAGCAGTAAATGAATAAAAAAAGAATGTAAAACAGTTACAATACACTTTGCATTGAGCAAATGCTCATAAAATGCTAGCTATTATTATTTGTTACATATTTTTTTCTCATAAACATGAAACTATTTAACTATTTAAAACTCCCTTTTAGGCCAGCTACAATTAGATAACATTCACCTTGCAGGTTTCGCATCTTCTCTGAGAAGCATTGACCTTGTCATCGGGCCCTGTACTTCTTTTGTGCTTGGTTCTCTCACACGGGTATGTCACCACGGGCGAAGGCACCCAGGGACCCATCCACGTCTGGCAGCCGTGACTGTCCGCCCACCTTCATGGGGCCCCGTGGCTTCCTCCTGTGGGCTCCCGGTTTCCCTTTGACAGCCCAGGGATGGACACCAAGCTCTCTTCTCCATTACAGTCCTTCACATAATTGAAGAAAGCCACAGTGTCTCCTGGTGGCTTCTCTCTGTCATTTCTGCAAAGTGTCAGCTCTGCCTCTGAACTGGCCCCAGACTGCCCTGCATGGCTCATGTCAGCCCTGGACGTGGAGAGAAGATGTGTCCCAGGGCACCAGGGATGCACTGTGCTGGTCCTGATTAGTGTCCGCAACTCTGGGCACCCGGAGCCCGGACGCCGCCAACGTCTTTTCAGGTGCACAAGTTGCAGGTGGATGTGGCCAGTGTTTTGTTAAGAGTCAGACATGTTAAATTAAAGAAGTCTGGGAAGTCCGGGACCTGTGGTTGCCTCTGTGAAAGGAAATGGGGTGGCAGGTGACCTTGCTTTTCACTGTATGCTCTTTTCTCTTTCAAATTTTATACCACACACAAAAGATGTCACCCGCATGCACAAGAAGAAAAGCTCCATAGACTGTTGGACTTTACAAAACATCGAAGGACTTTCATCAGTGGTCAGTCCCCGGCTAAGGGAACAAAGAGGGAATATGTGGGCGCAGTGCTCTGCAGGGAGAATACAGCAAGAATAAAAATGACAACAGGCCCGCGTCGTCCCTCTCCCTGCCTGCGTGTCCCACCCGGTCTGGCTAACTCCTACTTCTCCTTTAAGATCGCGCAGGTGTGGTCCCCCAGAAGCCGCCCTTAACCCCCTCCGTGGGGCGTGGCCCGGCCCCCTCCTGTTTTGTGGGTATCTGTGCAGAGCTCCAGGCTTGTGTAGCCTATTTCTTTATGTGGAGACGCATCGGGCGCGCAGGGTGCGGCACCACCATCAGACATTTGCGCCCTGTGAACTGATCGCCGCAGAAGTCTGGCGAAGGGTCATCACTGCACAGAGTTCCGTGCTGAGAATGACACGATTTTCTTCTTTTCTGTGGCTGAATAACAATTATGGTGTAATCCCACTTTGTGCGTGTGGGTGTGTACCACACACGCCGGACGGACACAGCACGTTTCCTTTATTCATTTATTCACTGGTGGTCGCCTGCGTGGCCTTCGGATCTCGGCTGCTGTAACAAGCTGCAGGGAACGTGGGCCGCGTCTGTCTTCTCTGTCTTCTTCAGTGAGTGTTTTCATTTTTTTTTTTTTTTTAATAAACACCCAGAAGTGGACTTGCTGGATCATAAGGTAGTTTTATTTTTAATGTTTTGAGGAACTGCCATTCCGTGTTTTCCTAGTGGCTGCACCAGTTTACGTCCTCACCAACAGTGGGCAGGGCTTTCCTGTTCCCCCACATCCCTGCCATCCTTCGTTCTGGGGTAGTTTCCACTGAACGTGTGTCACTTTTGTACCATTGTAAGTCAGGGACCGTCCGTAGTTTGTAAGGTTACTAAGTCAGCCAGGCAAGAGGTATTCGTGTAGGGAGAACTGACAGAAGCAGCAAGTAAATGACTCCTGGCCATGTGGTGCTTTGAAGAGGTCTTTCAGGGTTCTTTCTGTGCCCCAATAATATAGAAAGTGGCACAGGGCAGATACAGGTGTCCATGGTCCAGGGGGCAGTAAGAATGGTAATCTCTTCCTGAGAGCCAAAGGCAAGGCCATTGGTCAGCTAATCTGATTGCTGGTTAGAAGGGCCTTGGAGTGGCTGGGTGAGAGCTACATGATGAGTTCATTATATACATTATATACATTTCCCATAGCTGGAAAATTTTTTAAGGTTTGGATGATGAGTAATTCTGAAGCTCTTTCTGAGCTACAGGAGCAGGGCTTCCCGAGATGCCGTGCTCTGCTGGTTCCCCGGAGGGGCTCAGATTTCAGAGGCATCGGAGAGACTGTGTGAGTGTTGAGGTGCCCTCCAAATGGTTTTTAAAGCTACAGCTGGCTCAGTGAGAAGGCAGACTTTCCATATGAATAGAACATGATGATAATTATTTATATCCTTGAGTTGTGAGGCTTAGTTTCTGCCATGTGCAAATCTGCACATTTCTATGACTCAAAGAAGTCTATTGTAAAGCTAGGACCCAGAGAGCCATTATTGTGCCTCTCCTAAAGATGGGATTTTGCATTTGCAGCAAGTAATTCACTTGGCTTTTTAGCAACGGGCAAAGGCACAGAGCACAAGCTGTTGTTGAGAGCTTTTAGGGTTAGATTATTTGGCTCTCTCAGGCCTTCCAGACCACTGCTCCCTATTTAACTTCCCTCATCATCATTGTCTGTCCTGTGGACTGGTTTGTGTCCCCTGAAAATTCCTATGTTGAGGTCTTAACCCACAATGTGATGTATTTGGAGGTGGGGCCTTTGGGAGGTGATTGTGGTTACATGAGGTCATGTGGATGGGGCCCTGGTGATGGATTAGTGCCCGTGTAAGAAGAGGCAGCAGAGAGCTTGGTCTTGCTCTCTCTGCTGTGTGAGGATACAGTGAGAGGGCAGCTGTCCGCAAGTCAGGATGAGTTCTCACCAGAAACCAAATCAGGGGGCACCTTGATCTTGGGACTTTCAGCCTCCAGAACTGTGAGAAAGAAATTTTTGTTATTGAAGCCCCGCCTAGCCTGTGGTATTTTGTTATGGCAGCCGGGCTGACACCACAAGCATAACTTGTAAAAGGACAGCTAAGGGTTCAAGACCATGGAGAGATGCCATGCCATTCCGTTAGTTATGTAATGCAACTTTGACATAAATGTCTGATAGAGACAGGCTGAGGTGAGAGCCCGAGTCCATTTGTGGGACACATTCTAGTAAGGGGAGGGCACACTGTTCTTAAGAATCAATGAAGTCCTTGGAGCCTGGGACAGTAATGTGCTCTAAGGAGGAAACCTGGGAACCGTGTGGGTATTTAACTGCCTCGTTGTTTAAATGCAAAAGTTCTGAGATGCACAGTGAGGTTACCAAGTCGGCTAACTTATGACTAATAGCCATTTTGGCTGCCACAGTCCTATAGCAATGAAAGAAAAAATGAAAGAAGTGCATAAGTCAGAACAGTTTAAAGGTGAGAGAGTGCCAAGAGAAGTGTGGAAGCTTTTCCAAGGGTGGAAAGTCTGTCCATTTTAGCGCTCCTGAGAATCGTTCATTCACAAGGGGGAAGGCCAGGCTTGTGGGCGTCAGGTTATGCTTAGAAAAGCAGGGAGGGGAAGGAGAGGCTCAGACTCATGTGTGGGCGTGGTCCCAGCTGTGTCACCTACCTCCCAGTTCTGAAATACAGAGGACAGCCAAATACATGATGTCACAGGTCCCTGAGGTGTAAGAGAACATATCGCAACAGTCCAGGCTGATACAGTCCTAGGCAATACGTCCGGGGTTTTATTTGACTTTTTCATTCTAATTTGTGTAATAATGAACTGAGCTTCTGTGGGCGTCTAGGACATAGGATGGTATTTTGAGGAGTTCTGTAACTACATGGAAATTACAGCTAGGCATCTCAAATATAGAACCACTTCCGTATAAATTCAGGCAGCTATGGAGTTATATTCATTCTTTTAGATTAACTAATGTTGATAGTGTTTATCTACCAGGAATACTTTAAGCAGTATGGGGATTTAGTTTATAACTTATTTTAAAAATGTGCCCTTAAAAAATTTGGTCGACCTTCCATGGGCCCATGAACATGAGTGTTACATTCTCGAGGATTCAAATCAAAACAGTGCACCCATCTCTCACCAGGCCTTCTGGAAGCTCTGGGCCTGTGCTGTTTGTGATGTCAGGCACTTGCGCATGCGGAAATCTAAATTTAAATGAATTAAAGTTCAATGCAATAAAAAATTCCTCTCCTCAGTCGCACCAGAGACGTTTCCGGTGCTTGTTAGCCACATGGCTAGTGACTCCTCTGTGAGGCAGCACAGATAGGGACTATTTCTGTCAGACAGTGCTGTGTGAGACCATCTTCTCTAATGAATTTTAATCTAGTTGAGATCCAGGACAAAAAGCTGTAGAAAAGTAGATGATGAAAGAAAACGTAATTAACATTTTATCACCAGTCTCCGTCGAGCACGTGATTGATTATTGGAGTATTATAATTTTATGGTATTGTAATAAATGACACGAGATATTAGGCTGAAGCGGTCAGGGAAACGATGTGATTTTTACTGGATGTTCAAGTGACTGGTAGGATGCTGACAGGCAGGGACGAAGCAGGGGACATTCAGTAAGAACAGGCTGGGGGTTCGGGGGGGCAGGGGGTAGGGCAGTGTAAGAGGGGTTTGTGGAGGCCCGCTGTGTCGTTTGCGGACCCCAGGGCAAACTGAAAACGTGGGATCGCTCGTCAGGAAACGTTGCTAAGCATCTCCAGACGCTGCCAGCAACGGGGTAACCCACACCCGGGGCCCTCGCATAGGCTGCGTGCCCAGGACGCCGGCCCTGCTCTCGGGTGGCGAGTAAGTCACGTTGACGGGGTTGTCATGAGCCTGAAGGTGAGAAGTGTGAGACCTGCCTGGAAACGCTGCCAACACGTACAAGCGTCTCCATCCCCGGGCGTGCTGTAGTCCTCCCGGGTTGTTGTCTGGGGCCGGAGCCCTGTTCTCCCCCCAGTTCCTTACCTTCCTGTCCACACCGTGACACTGAAAATGCAAACCATAGTACGGGGCCACCCTCTTCGTCCCTACCGATCGCGAACGTTCTCTCTTCAAGGAAACTGAATGATGCCGTTTAGACGGTACCAGCCGAGCCACACGAGCTGGGGGTTTGCTATGTTAGTGGACAGTTGTACTAAAACACCCCCTTTCAGTTTAAACGCATCCAAGGGATTTATCATGCCAATAAAAAAGCAAAATAGAAATCACCATGGAGGCACTATATTTTTATTTTTGACAAAAAAAAAAAAAAAAAAAAAAAAAAAAAAAAAAAAAAAAAAAAAAAAAAAAAAAAAAAAAAAAAAAAAAAAAAAAAAAAAAAAAAAAAAAAAAAAAAAGAGCCCCGTAGAACAGACTGGAAACTATGGCCACATGAGTTCTGACTTCACAAGGACTCTGATGTGTGGTATCACCTTTGGTTAAATGTTCGTCCACCAGTGCATAGCCTTTTCTTCTGTGAAGTAATGATGAGTTAAATGCCTACTGTGTGGGTGCGTAAGGAGAATCAAATAAAAGAAGGCAGACTGGATAAAGACGCGTACCTTCTGTTTAATAACGAGATCAGATTCCCTCTACTCCTACCTTTTCTTCAGTCCCTGTCGCCATCACCCTGGCTCGGCAAGGGCCAGGTCTCATTTTACTTCTCCAGGCAACAAATACGTGTCCCCTCGATGTTAGTTAGCTTTTTATTTTGAGATCGTTGTAGATTCACAGGCATTTGTAAGAAATAATATAGGCTTCTTGTATACCCAGTTTCCCCCAGTGATAACATCTTGCAAAGCTGTAGGGCAATGTCACAACCAGGATACTGGCATCCACGCAAGCCACCAATCTCGTTTGGATCCCCCACTCTTACCTGTATCACTTTGTGTCTGTGTTGGATTTTGTGCTGCTTTCTCAAATGTCTGGGTTCACGTATCACCACCAACAGTCAAGATTGTAAGGTTCTATCACCACAAGGATTCCTCATCCTGCCTTTATTAGCACACCCACTGCCCACCCCTCTAACCCTCGACAAGCATAATTTTGTTACTTTAAGACAAAATAAATGTAACCATACAGTATGTAACCCTTTAGGATTGGCGTTTTCATTCACTTAGCATAATTCCTTGATTACTAATTCAGATTGTTGGGTGGATCAATGTATGTACTTTTTACTGCTGAATAGTATTCCGTGGTCTAGATGTACCATCGTTTGTGTACAAGCTATCTGGGAAGTTTTCATTTTTGGACTATCATGGATAAAGCTGCTATGACCATTCATTGTATTAATTTGCTAAATTGCCAAAACAAAGTGCCTCAGATTGGGTTGCTTAAAGAACAGAGATTAATTTTTCCTCACAATGCTGGAGGCCACAAGTCTGAGATGCAGGTGTTGCCAGAGTTGGTTTCTTCGACCTTTCTCCTGGGCTTGGTGGTGGCCTTCTCCCTGTATTATCACGTGGTCTTCCCTTTGTACGTTATCTGTGTGCACATTTCCCTTAGAAGGGCATCGTCAGTCATTTGGATCAGGGCTCACCACATTGGCCTCTGTAACCTTAATTACCTCTTTAAAGACTTTATCTCCAAATACAGTCATGTACTGAAAGATCGGGCGTTAGGACTTCAACACATGAATTTGCAAATACCAGTTTTTATTTCAGTGAGATAAATGTCCAAGATTATCAATGCTGGGTTGCATGGTAATTGCATGTTTAGTTTTGTTTTTTTTTTAAACTTCCAAGCTTTGTTACAGAGTGACTGTGCTAGTTTTACATTACTACCAGCGATGTCTGAGTGACTCAGTTTCTCTGAATTCTGGGCAGCATTTGGTGGTGTCACTGTTTTTCATTTTAGCCATTCTGATAAGTCTGTGGAGGGATCTCACTGTGGTTTGAATTTGCATTTCCTTTGTGGAGAATGATGTTGGAGGTCTTTTCATGTGCTTATTTGCCATCTGTATATCCTCTCTGGAGCAAAGTTTGTTCATGTCTTCTGCCCGTTTGAAAGCTGGAGTTTGTTTTCTTACTGTTGACTTCTGGGATTTAAAAAAAAATATATTCTAAATACTAATTCATTTTCAAATATGTGGTTTGCAAGTCACAGAGGTATAGCTTGTCTTTTCATCTTCTTAACTGAGTCTTTCACAAAATGAACTTTTTAAATTTTGAATGAAGTCTCGTTTTTCATTTGTTTCTTCTACGCGATTGTTCTTTTGGTGTCAAGTTTAAGAACTCTTTGTTTTAGCCCTCGATCCCAAAGATTTTCTCCTGTATTTTTTAAAAATAAAACATTTATAGTTTTATGTTTTACATTTAAATATATTATCCATTTGAGTTCATTTTTGGTATAAGCTGTGACATTTAGGTCGAACATTTTTCTGTGTGTGGATGATCAGTTGTTCTAGCATGGTTTGTTGAAAGAACGAGTCTTCCTCCATCGAATTGTGTTTACACCTTTGTCAAATACCTTTTCGGCATATTTTTGTGAGTCTGTTTCTGGGTTCTCTACTCTGTTTCATTGACCATGTGTCTGTTCCTCTGCCAATACCACACTGTTTTGATTATTGTAGTAATAGAGTAAGGCTTAATAAGGGCTAGAGTGATTCCTCCTATTATATATATCTTTTCAAGATTATTTTAGCTATAGTTAGAGCCTGTGCCTTTTCATTTGCATTTTAGAATAAGATTTTTAAACATTTCTACAAGTAAAACCTTCACTGGGGTTTTGATTGTAATTGCTTTAGGTAAATTTGGGGAGATTGACATCTTACATGTATTGAGTCTTCCAATCCTTGAAAATGGTATTTCTCTATTTACTTAGATCTTCTTTGATTTTATTCATCAGCATTTTAAAATTTTCAGCAAAAAGATCCCACAAATTTTTTTTAGTGTATACTTAAATACTTCATTTGCTATGGAGAGATTATAAATGGTATTGTGTTTTTAAATTTTGTTACTATGTGTTCTTTGTTAGCATATAAAAATGCAGTTGATATTTGTGTATTGATCTTCTATTTGCGACTTTGTTGAATTCATTCATTATTTCTAAGAAATTTCTTTTTGTAGTTTCCTTGTGAATTTCCACATTGTAGATTATGTCATATGCAAATCAGGGTAGTTTATGTTTTCTTTTCTAATCTAAAATTATTTCCTTTTCTTGATGTATTGTGCTGGCTAAAACTTTCAGTACTATATTGAATACAAATGATGAGAACAGACCACCTTGACTTGTTCCTTAGCTTAGGGGAAAGCATCCAGACTTTAACCATTAAATATGAGGTACTTTTGTAGGTACAGTTTATCAAGGTTGAAGAAGTTTGTCATGAATGGGTATTAGATTTTGTCAAATGCTTTTTTTTTTGCATTAATTATTCTTTAGCCTGTATATATAGTGGATTACATTGATCGATTATTCAAATGTTGAACCAGCTTTGTATATGTGGAATAAATCCTCCTTAGTTATGGTATATAATTCTTTTTATACACTGTTGGATTCAGTTTTCTAACATGTTGTTTTTTTGTTTCGTTTTGTTTTTTTTTCTAACATGTTGTTGAAGATCTTTGTGACTAAATTCCTAAGAGGTATTGGTCTTTAGTATTTTTTTTTAAACTGTCTTTATCTCATTTTGGTATCAGGGAAATATAGGCATCTTAAAAGAAGTTAGGAAGAATTCTCTTATTTCCTGTTTTCTGGAAGAGATTGTATAAAATTAGTGTTAATTCTTCTTTAAATATTTGGTAGAATTCTCCAGTGAAACCATCCTAGCTTGGTGACTCCTTTTGGGGAGGTTTTTATGTTATGAATTAAGGTTTTCAGTAGTTATAGGGCTATTCAAATGATCTCTTTCATATGGGTGAGTTGTGGTAGTTTGTAGTTTTTGAGGAGTTGGTCCATTTCATCTAAGATTCCTTCTTTTTATGACTTTATAACTTCTTTTCTATTTGAAGAACTTCTTTGAGGCATTTTAAGGGTATTTTTTAGTAACACATTGTTTTCCTTCATGTGAGAATGTCTTTATCCTCATTCCTGAAGGATAATTTTGCTTAATAAAGAATTTTCAGTTGACAGTTATTTTTCTGCCAGTACTTGAAAAATATTGTGCTACTTCCTTCTGGCCCCTATGGTTTCAGGTGAGTAATCTGAATTGGTGTTCCTATAGGTAATCTGTTGTTTCTCTCTGGCTACTTTCAAGATTTTTCTTTTTTTTTTTTCCCCAAGATTTTTCTTTGTATTTAGTTTTAAGAAATTTATGATGTGTTTTGGTGTGGATTTCTTTGGATTTATTCTATTGGGATTTCATTCAGCTTCTTGATTCTATAGATTTATGGTTTTTACCAAATCTGGGATATTTTCAGCCATTATTTTTTGAAATACTCTTTCAGCCCATTCTTTTTCTCCTTTCCCTCTGGGACTCCAAAAGATACATCTGTTGGACCTTTTATTATTGTCCCTTGTGTGTCAGAGGCTCTGTTATTTGTTTATTTAGTCTATTTCTCTCTTTTGTAAAGATTGGGTAAATTTTATTGTTCTGTCTTCAAGTTCACTGATTCTGTCCTCTGTCATTTCCACTTTTTACTGAGCCCATACACTGAGTTTTTAAATTTTTCTTTTATTGTATTTTTCAGTTCTAGATTTTATTTGTTTTATGAAAATTTATGATTGGTGATTGAAGCATTTTTATCATGGCTGATTTAAAATCCTTGCCTGATATTTCCAACATCTTATTTATCTCAGTGGTGGTGCCAGGTGATTTTTTTTTCGTCATTCAAGTAGTGATTTTCCTGGTTGTTGATTTGAAGAGTGATATTTTATTGTATTCTGGACATGTTGGCTATTGTGTTAGGAGTCTCCGCATCCTATTTAAGCCTTTTATTTTGGAAGGCAGTTATGTGGTTTAGGATTAGTATACAGATTCTAGCCTATTTTTGTTGACTGTGATTGCAAAATTGTAATTTAATTTTCAAGGCTGCTTGCTGTATTTGGTGCCACTGTGGCTCCCACTTGTCCCTGCATGCTGCCTGAGGAGGTGGAAGTCACTCACCCAGGCCAATCCACCTTGCACCTCTAGGTAGGGGAAGACTGCCTCTGGTCCACGTGGACAATGAGGCTGTGACTGGCCGTTTGTGTTGAGATTCCTCCTTACGGGTGGGTGCTTCCCAGATGCTCAGTGTCTCTCGATGGGGAGGGGAGTCTCAATGGGAAGAGAGCAGCTTCCCATGCCAGGTCACTTGTTGTGGTGAGACCCCACTGTCTGTTGTGATGTAGAGTACTTCCCAGGCTTAGTATTGTTGTGTATGTGGGGGTTGGGGGGTGGGGGCAGTCCCTCTTGCTTCCTGGCCCCTGTTGTCACTAGGAGGAGAGGGGAATCTTAGTCCCTTGGGGACAAATAAGCTTCTCAGTCACATTTTTGGGCTGGAATTTTCCTTGTTGGAGCCACTTCCCCTCTTCCCCCATGGTTCTCAGTGCAGGTTAGTATTCTTGCCCAGCAGGGAGAAGAATGCCTCCTTTAGCCACTTCTTATCAGCAGGGATCCCCATCAGTCCCCCTTGCTTGGCTTATCTGGTGTAGTGAATAGGACTCCTGTTTGATTTAGGAGAAGAATGAAGCTACCTGGGCTGCCTTCTTTGTTAGGTTGAGAATAAGAAAATGCCAGGCCCAGGCTGTCTTTTGCTAGAATCCTAAGGCACCCTGCTGGTCTGCTGATCCTTCTTTCCTAAGTCCCCTAACCATTCAACCTTCCTCCCTACACCTTTCAGAATTCTGATTTGATTGCCTCTTGCTTTGTTTTCAGGGTGTATACTCAGACTTAGTGGGGAGGGACAGGGAGAAATGAGTCTACTATCTTGTTCCGATTCACTTATTTTTTGTTCAGCTTTCATTTTCTTCCTGGATTTGTTTTTTCCTCTGTTTGCTTGAAACACTTGGAGAGTGCAAGCAAGCCGTAGGCCCTCCCTCTGTGGCTGTGTGGAGCTCTGCTGTATCTGACCCAGGTGAAGTCTCCTGTAGCCTGAATTTATCTCGCTGGTGTGGAGTCATGTCATTCTACTAACTTAAAGACAGAAGTTTAGGTCCACATGCCTAGGGAATAAAGGGCAGGGAGCCATTGCTTCCCTCCTATGGAGGTGATGGGCTAAGTTGGCACTGCCTTCTCCCCTCTGGCTTTATGCTTGTCCTGATTGAAGGGGATGGTTGTGGCCATCTTCAGTTGTAGTCACTTGAAGAAGTGCCCAGTAACCCTCAGTCATGGGACTGTTTTTGGATTATTTTGAGGTAATTGTTGCACTTCGGACACTGAGAAGGAATGGAAAATGTATGGAAATCACTTTAAAATTAGTGGGAATTAGTAGAGAAGCAGATGCGAACTCTCTGATTGATGCCCATTTTTCCCCTGTAAAGAAAAGGGCACATTGACTTCTGCCTGGAGAGATAAACCAGCATCAGATTTATCTTGTCAGGCAAGATGTGTCTATGAGCAAGGCTTGATTCCATTATGTACTGGATTACAGAGGAAAATCTATTCCGGCTTATCTTAGATCTTTTTTCTAATGCTGAGAGGACACTGAGATGGAAGATGCTGTGATTGCCTTTGGGTCATAGATGGTTTAGGACAAGCAAGGCGACTTTGCATCAGTTTTGCATTTTACTCAGAACTGGGATGTTGTACTTAACTATTCCGACAACAAGGTTGTTGACCATCTCAAGGTTTTTAGACGTCAATGGGATTGATGATTCCTTAAAGAAAATTTGAAATATATTGATTCTGGATCTACTCATGTAATGGTTAAGTGATTAATGAATTCCTAGTTAAGTTCTTATATTTTCTGTTTAATGTAAGACTAATACTTCTATTGAATAAATGAAAATGAGTTTGATACTAATATGATTCACTCACATAATCAATTGAAATATTATAAAAAGTAACATTTGCTTGTCTTTTACCAGGAAATAGTCATCATTAGCCACTTTTAAGCTATTGAAACATTTACTAAATATCTAGTACTATGTTTTCCAAATCCTGACTGCCGTCTGAGTGACTCCTCGGGACTCTCATTCCCTGTTGGGTGGGTCTTGTGCTCCCTACACTGAGGACGTCTCACACTGGTGAGGACTCGGGGTTGAGTCCATGGCATGGCTTTGGGTCCTGGTTCCACTGCTTATACACTTCAGGCTATGAGCCTGATCCCTCACTTCCGTTTCCTCACGTATTCACCGGGAAATATAGCTCCCCTGCTAGAGGTATTGAGTCCTAGATGGAAAATACATGCGAAGCACTTAGAACACTATCCTGATTCTAGCAAACACATCCATAGGCGTTAGCTTTTTTGTGTGGTGAGTGGTTATTGTTCTTATGAAACCACAAGATGGTAGGTATGCCCGTAGGAATCAAACACTGAACGCTAAAACCACCTTGGCATTGCGATTCATCATTAGGGTTGTGATACTCTGAGCGAGTAATGAAAATGCTGCGAGCTAGTATTTAGCTGGATGCCACGTGACTCTGTCTGGGGTAAGGATGCCTTCCTTCGCTTGCTCCTCTCGTGCTCCCCTCCCGCTCCCGTCTGAGGGTGGGAATCCTCAGCTTCTCGTTACTATGTTCTTCACAACAGTCAAGGTGGAGACGAGCTGTCTAACACACAAATCCCCACCCAGTCTGCTAAAATGTGTGGATTTACAAGGAGTGGGCATTGATGATGGTGAATTTTGTTGTACTTTATGACTAAGAGAAGATGATGCTAACACCAAATGAGTAATAAAAAATCAATTAAATTCATTTAGGGAAATTAAAGGGCTGAGAACTTCATAAGGGTTTTTCTGGTTGTTAAATGAGATTGGCATGGATTAACACTGGCTGGTGGACAGAAATTCGCAGAAATTTACTGAAGTATATTCCATTAAAATGACAGCTGTGTATAAGAGCCATCACCAGGGCATTTAGTTACGGGGCCCATGAGCGTGAAGGAGAGAGCTAATCCAATAAGATAACTTGTCCTTAATTTTAATTAGGTAAATTCCCCTTCACATTTTAATCACATAAACTTAGTCATGGATGGTGCAGAAGCGAACATCCAGCCATCTTATTGTCTGACTCTGGGGTCTTTTCCTAAGTTATTTTCCAAAGAGTAAACTTAGCTGTAGACTTAACTTCTGTATAGGGTTATGCATTCTGAGTTAACCTCTTTAATGAAAATAGTTTGCCAGTCATCTTTTCAGCATGTGAAATTTGTCTAATAAAGCTCTACAAATCCTCTTTACAAAAGTATTCTGAAAAATCCTGTTGTACAGTTTGCGATGCAAAGTGGAATCTGTCGTAAGGGACTTGTATCAGTGACGTCATTTAGTTGTTGAAATCACAATAGTGTGTTCTAGAGTAGAGTATGATTTCTGATGACCATGAAAGACTTTTCAGTTTTGTGTGTGCTGTTTGTTGGTTTGTTTTTGCATCGTGTGTGTACATGGGATTCTGATCTTTGTTAGTTCATTAGATTCTTGCTTTACTAGGACATTGGGAGCAGGAAAGTATCAAATAAGCAAGATTTTATTATACTTGTGGGATTATAAGTAGGTGTTATTATGTGTATAGTCATGAAGTTTTCTTCTACTCAAACATACAGCATGTATAGCATAAACTTATTCTTTGATGTAAATAGAAGCATAATTTATGAATGAGATTTGCAACAGCCTATGAGATTTGATTTAATAAACATTTCTTATGGATTACTATCTGCAAAATAGTGTGTGTGCGAGCAACAAGGAAGATACAAAGATGCACCTTAATTTTCAAACGGCCCTTCTTGAGTTCTCTGTAATGGAAGAGACAGACAGATAAGCAATGGTGCAAAGCACTAGGAAATTAGAGATGAAGCGATTTCCGTGGAAAAATCAAAGTCCTGAAACTTGACGTTTGAGCGTGGCCTGGAGTGAGGGTTTGGATGAGTAGAAAATGGGTGGTGGTGTCCTTCCAGATGAGCAGAGGTGTGGAGGGCAGCATGCAGGGAGCGGTCCCAAGAACAGCCGCACGTTAGACTGAGGGCCAGATGGGGAGAGGGGCAAGCCGTGCGTGGTGGGAGTGGGTCTGACCCAGAGCCGTGCACTCCGTGACAGACACCTCGCTTCCATCATGCACGTCTGCTGGGAGTGAGGTGCGTGCTGCCTGCTTGGGCCGCCGAGGTGGGCGGGTGGCCGCGGCCTGCTGTCGTGGGGAGTGGGGCCCATCGGCTGGCGGGGAGGTGGGGAGGGGCTGTGGAGCGTGTCCGTGTCAGGGAACTGTCGCGTTTTTTTTAGCGTGAGAGTCACATGATCTGATGGGGTTTTGTGAAGAGAAGTCCCAGGAGCACTGGAGCGGGGCACGTTGGACGGAGGAGGTTGGAGCAGAGGCTGAGGATGGAGAGAGACACGTCAGGTGCCTTAGTGCTCCGCACCTGGCCCATGAGGAAGGCCCGGCTCCCGGAAATGAGCCCGCACCCGAGGGCCGCAGGGTGTCCCGTCCAGGAGCTTCACTCTTTCCGCCCCCGGGGCGGCCCTGCCGGGGGCGTTGCCCAGATGCCGGTGCCCGCCGTCCCGTGGGCACGGTGCAGCGTCTGGGTGCTGCGGCAGAGCCTGGCCCGTGACGCCGTGACTCCACGGCCTCCGCGGCTGTAGCAAATTGGGATTTGCTGACACAAATTTAAACGCTGGCGGCTTGTGGGCGTGCACGTTTATGTGATCAGACGGCGCGTCCCCGAGTGGAATTAAGGGAATTAGGCCCTAATCTTCTACCAAATACTCAGTTAAGGTTCTCGCCAGAAAACGAGAGGACTCCATCACACGGGCCTGTGCACCGCAGGTGAGCTGTGCACCGTGGCACACAAGCCAGCCCGATGTCGCACGTCCCAGCGATGCTGATGGCTGAAGTTCATTTCCTGTATTCCCTGTTTCCGTGCGTCCGCTCCCTGTTGTGCATGCGCCAGCTTTTCCGTGTGCCAGTATTTTTGTGTCGCTTCCCAAGCGATGCTTCTAGAGGAAAGGACCCTTCCTGACTCGCGCCCCATCACGTGACGTCTGAGGATACGGCGGCTGTTTAATGATGAAGATGGCAGACCACCTTTGTGCTCAGCACGTTCTGCGTTCTGCTCTTTTTTAAGTTTATCTCCGTATTGACTGATCCCGGGCACGCCGTAGAGGCGCAGGCCTTGAACGGCGGTGCAGCGCGTGTTCTCCTGCGCATGCATCTGTGTGAGCACGATCCACATGGACACGCAGGGCCTTCCGGCACTCCAGCAGGCTCCCCCGGCCCTGCCCATTCTGTCCCTGCTCCCGGGAACCCCTGCCCTGTCCCCACAGCACGGCCCCGCCTGGACTGCCACTGCCTGTCCGTGTGATCGCAGAGCACGCGCCTCGTGCGGCTGGCTTCCCGGGCTGCGCCGCCCGTCGGGGCCACGTGTCGGCTGTGGGTTTGTCGTCGTTGCTGGGAAGGGTCTAGCGTGTGGGTAGTCCACACCTCAGGGACCCAGCCTATTGTGGAGGGACGATCCGACCGTTTCCAGTGTGTTGCCTGTGACACGTGACACCGTGGCGAACACAAGCACGAATGTGTCTTTGCGCGCTCGGGAGGGGGTCGCGGAGCCCTCGGGTGTGGGGTGTGGGGCGTGCGGTGCTGGGAGCGCCCGGCGGGCGGGCTTTGGGAGTGCGCGCCGCTCTGCGCTCCCGTCAGCAGTTTCCGTTGCTCTGCAGCCTGACCAACACTCGTTTTCACTATTGTGGACAAGTTTCCTCAACGACATTGATGGAGTTGTGTTAGCGACGCTACAGACAGCCATAATTGTCCCATGCTGTCCCCTTCCGATTAGGTCCTTGAGTTTTATGTTGTTCCTGGCACAGCCTGTCCTTTCATTTCCGTGGGCTATTCTCTGATGACCTTCCCTTGGAACGTTCCAGATGTTTGGATGCTGAGGCTGAGTTAATGAGCTTCTAATTGCAGTTGCTGTCCTTCTGGGCAGTGCCTCAGGGCCAGATGCGATGTCTGAGGCCAGAGTTTGTATGAGGGGAATAAAGAGCACCGCTCCCCGCATTTTTTGCAGCCCCCGAGGGAGACTTTGTTGGAGCTGTGACAGTCGTGTGAGTGCACTGGTGTTCGCACAGAAGCGGGTGCGGTGCCCTGGCTAGCGCCTTGGCGCCTGTGTCAGCTGCAGCCGCTCTCACAAGCCTGAAACTCAACTTGATTTGTAACTTTCTTTCCTTTTACAACTGTAACGTGGGCTCCCCTTGGCTGCACGTTCTACTTAGAGATAGAAGTGACTGCTCTGACTTGTGTCCTGACCTAGTTTTTGCCTCCAGTTGTACTCGTGATCTCCAGGGGTCTTTAGGGATGTCTGGGGCTCACAGCCAAGGGAGTGCCGGTGTGGCCTTTACCTGTTCCTCGTGCACCCCTGCCTTTGGGGGAGCTCCTTTGCTGGGGCGCAGCGTGCCCAGCGAGGCCTGCGGGCAGAGCACCTGCTCGTGCTTGGCCTCGCCTGCGTCTCGGTGCAGACACTCTGTCTTGTCGTGCCGCGTTGGTGGAAGGGTGGGGCGTGTGTGGTGGTCAGCTGGCCTCGTCTCATCAGGTGTGCTCCGGTGTCCCCTGAGGCTCTGGAAACCCAAAGGCTGAGAACTGGCTTGGCTGGGTCCGCTCCCTTCTGAGACACTGATCCCGGAGCGATGGGGCGGCGTGCCTGCAGCTGAGTGGGGACCCTGTGCGTGAGCCAAGTGTGGAGGGGGACGTTAGTTATTTCAAAACGTTCTGTGGCTTCTCCTCCTCGGCAGTAGCTTGTTCCTTTGTGCTGCATAAATGGGACATGACTTCCTCTATAGGATGCATTTGTACCCTGAAGGGAAGCTGCTGGGGTAGTGGAGGGAATGGGGGGAAGAAGAGTTGAGGGGGATGGATTCTTGTGGCTTTGGACTGAAAAAGCAAAACCGGTGTCTAGGAGCAGCGA
Organism: Lyroderma lyra; assembly: GCA_004026885.1. Taxonomy (NCBI): domain Eukaryota; kingdom Metazoa; phylum Chordata; class Mammalia; order Chiroptera; family Megadermatidae; genus Lyroderma; species Lyroderma lyra. The sequence goes on from PVJL010004126.1 coordinate 28,710, forward strand.
GGCAATTCAGGCCACCCGACCTCTGGCCTCCACTGCTGCGGTCATCATGACACCACGCCCAATACTCCAGCGTTTGGGGGCAGTGGGGGTGTCTTTGTCCTGTGGCTGCAGTCTTTGAGTTGGCTGCCTCTAGGACAGAAGGCAGACACGTGGAATGTGTTTTGGGGAGAAGACACCATGTTGGGATCGGCCTGGGGCCTCAGCCACCTTACCCCTTTGAACAAGAGCCCCCTTGGAAGCTTTCTAATCACTGACCCAACAGTCCTGTGTGCTCAGGAGTAAGCAGGTCTCCCAGATCCAAGCCCCGGACATGTGGGCCACTGAGAACGGGAAAAGCAAAGTTGAATTTATTGCCAAACGTGACTGACTTTATTAAAAATATAGTTGTGTTTTCTTAAAGGATTTAGTAAAAGGTGGCGGTCTCTATCCTGCTCACTGTGATATGAGTCAAAATGATAAGAATGTTCCCTTGTCCTCTTTAAAGTTAGTAGTCGGTGGATCACAAAGTAGGTTAGAATCTTTACGGCATCGAGTCTGGAGGAAACAAAAAAAATACATTTTGTATTAAAAATAACTTCCCTTTCTCACTAGCACATGTAGTATGCAATTGTGAGGTCCTTCCACACATCCTACGTGGGGGCTTCATTTCCAGAAAGGGAAAGGAATTTATCATGGGAGAAACTGAGGCACAGTGAGCCACAGAAAGGCCACGTGTTTTGCTTAATGGTACCAGTCACCTCTCTCACTGGACACAAAGTAAAGCAGTGGGTTACGTGCTTTGGGGTACTACAGTTTTCACTGTGGGACACTGGGAGGTATCTGAGATCATTTTATTCACTTTACAAGGGGAATCCATAAAAGCTCACGCAGGTTAACACCCTGCTTTTAAAATGAGCACCATTCACTCACGATAGCTGCACGAGGGCTGTCCGGAAAAAGCCCAGCCACACACGCCTCTGGTTTTCACATGACACGGCTGGGTACGTTCCGGACAGCCCTCGTATCTTTAACCATTTCGCTGCATTAATTGACTTGAAGGTTTTTTTCCCCCCAAAATATGTCAAAAAGCCACAAAAAATAAAAAGTCGATCCTTTGACTGTTTTATGCATTTAGTAATAAAATTTTGAGCTGCTTTGTCTATAAATGGCATTTTTATTTTAAATTTTTGTTATATTGGAATAAATTTGCCATGATGTTGATTTTTAACAAAAAAATCTCAAAACGTATTAAGTGTCATCTTCCTAGGGTTGGCCTTTGGGCAGACCATTTCTATGACCAGGAAATGTTTGCGTTTTTCACAAGGTGCTGTAAAGGGCAGTCAGCGGTTTTCTCAAACCACTCGACACTCCTGCCTGACCACTTGGGTGCAATAGCATTTACAGAAATTAGCCAAGAGTTGTCCGTTGTTGCTCTCCCTTGGCCTGCTGGGAACCACTCCCACGTGAGCACGGCAGCCGTCGGTGGGCGCGAGCGTCAGCAGTGCCCAGGGCACGTCTCGTCCTTCGCCCCGGTGATGCCAAGCACCTGTGAGGCTGGCATTAATAGTCACTACATTGCACACGTGGGGAAGCCCGGGTTTACCGACAGCGAGGAGCACCCCCGAGGAAGAGCAGGCCCCCTTCTGACCGGCCACGGGCTCCCAGACCTAGTCCTCTGGCGGTGGCTGTTTTTAAATGAAAGCAAACAGGACCTCTGCAGTTATAACAGCAGCCCCTCTGTCCGCGACTGTTCTTGTTTGTAAAGTTTGGTACTCTAACTACGTGCACACAGTCACCCCACTGGGGAGCCCATTGTTTGTTTTAATTCATTATTGGTTCTCATTACAAATGCACTTCTGTGACGACTGTTCGGGCCCTTTTATTCACACACGGACAAGCGTGCCCCCGGAATTCTGTCCCCGGCCGGCCTTGCGTGTCTCCATGCTTACGTTTGCTGTCGCCGCCTGCCCATTGCGGGGGGCAGCAGAGGAGGGGTTCCATGTGCGTTAACGAGCCGCATTAAAGGGACACACGGTTTCACGGGTCAGTCAGGCTGTTCACTTTCCCTCCTTCGTTTGGGGAACTCCAGTCTGCGATCACTTACGTGACCGCCCCGTATGGAACGTCTCCCCCTCAGTGGGCTGCGTGGTCACATGCCTCACACGGCCTCGGGCTCCTCTTCGTGCCTGGACATTCGCTCGGGTACTCTTGGACTGCGTCCCTGTGGAATTTGCTTGTGGACATTGTCAAGCGGGTCTCAGGAAAAATGAACACATCCCGAAGTCCACGAGTGTGGACCTGCTTCTCTCACATCTTTTGTAAATACTGACCTTCCCGGCTTAGGTAATGCTTGAAGCCAACCCACTGAAAAGCCACTCACGCGGCCACAGTGCTGAAGGAGACTGCATGGCAGTCGGGAGGGAATGAAACACACGGGGAAAACCCCTCCTCGGGGACATCCTCGTGTTCCTACCAGCATTTCTGGTCGGCATAAGGTGCTTTAGGCTGATTGTGACAGATGACACACAAGATAGGCATGATGAGCACACAGCACCTGGACCCCCTCAGTGTGACAACACTGGAGTGACTGGGAGACGTGGCTGCACCCCAGTTGTGACATGTCCTTGCTGAAAATCTTGCTGATATTCAAGCCTATTATTTTACCCACAGCTTCAGTTAAAATTTCTCTCTCTCTCTCTCTCTCATTCTCTCTTTCTCTTTCTTTTCCCTAATAGGAAAAAGAAATATTTCTACCCTACCAAATAAAGGTTCCTCATTTAGCAACAGCTGGAATAAATAATCCAGCTGCTGTGATCTTCTTGTCTTTATCTTTTGCTTTTTGTACCTTCCTGACATTTCGTGCCATCGCTGCATCCTGAGATAATGAAGTCTTCTTAAAGCCGGAGCTCACTGGGGCCATCTACCTGCTGGGAGTACCTGGTGTCTGTGCCCCTCGTGCACTGCACCCCAGTGTTAGGTTGAGTTGGGATGGTACGTAGATCAGCATTCAGTTAACTCAACATTTCAGGAAGAATTTGCGGGACAAGATAATCTCGAAAAAACACTACATCCAAGAATTATCTATCTGCATCTTCACATAACGGTTGTGGCAAGGTCCTAGCGAAAGTTCAGTATCCTTTCCTGAGTCCAAAGAAACACAGGAGTTGGGCCTGGGCCCCCTGAACTTGCATTCTGCTCAGGTGTCCAGCTGATGCTGACTTTGCTCACCTGGGGACCGCACCTCGAGAACCTCTGAACTGGACAATGTGCTTAAGCTCCCGGACTCCCAGTGTCACTTTGTCAAATAGGCACAAGCATTCCTTCCAGAAAGGGAGTTTGTTAGAAGGTCGGAGGTACCTTCAAGCGTCACGCACCAGGGAGGCAGTAATGGTAGCTGCTGCTGCTATTTCTGTAATAATTTTTACATCTTTTTCACTAAAGCATAAATCATTGCAGAAAATATGCAAGTAATTGCTGTGTCCCTCTGCTAGGGGACTAATGTGCTCGGTGAAATATTAGATGAGAAGAATATGCCTACCCTCTGGGAGCTTATAATTTAGTGAAGGATATTTAAAACTATACACAAGGAACATAGATTATGCAAATCAGGATCATGGAAACACAAGGAAAGAATCTGATTCGTCAGGGCCGGGATGGGGGCGGAGCCTGAGTCTGCCTTTTTAACAGGATGAAGCCGCATCCTGGAGCCACATCTGATACCCTTGGGCAAGTATGGCGCCTTGGTCCTCTTTGAGGTGCTGGTTATGGCCAAAGGACTAGCCTTCTTCTGAGATGGAAAAAATTTAAGTGAGTAGGTTGTGAGCAACTATTTGGGGAAAGAAAATTCTTTGGAGGCTACAGGATGGCAAGCAAAGAAGTAGGCTGGGGCTCTTTAAGTTTTGGTTCATGGGGATATTGAATTGCTTTTGCCCCTTGTACACATCTCTGGATAGCAATAATTGAAATCTTTTTACTTAACAAAATGCGTTCCTTAACTGTGATTGAGTTCACTCTCATTACCATGGCTTATATAAGGTTTTATATGGCTTCTGTGAGCATCCTCATTTGAACCTTGCATTTGTTAATTAAAGTTCCACTAGAATTTCATGTTTGGGGTATGAAGCAGGTGATGGGGCTCAGTGGTCGCTCACTGACAGCTCTGCTTTGTGGAGCTGGATGGAAAATCTGGGGCTGGATTGTTGCCTCAGAATGCCCCAGCCAGCGTTGGTCATACAGATGCAGACTGCTTGTGAAAAACAACTTGTAAATGTAACTTTATAATTTTATTTTGAGCAAGTACCAAAAATGTTAACTCGATCCAACATATTCATGACTTCCTTATTTAGAAAAAAAAAAGTCTTCAGAGTATTTACCAAAACTACATACATGAGGTCTTTTGGTTTTTGAAAAAAAAAAAAAGTTTGTAAAAATAAAAAAATGTTAGTGACTGTCATAGAAAGAAATCATGAGTGAGCTCTTCCCATGGATCCAAAGTGGCCTCCTGCTTAACATGATTTTTCAGTAAACTTTTTGTGCATGAGGAATCCACTTGTAGAACCAGCACCTCTCAGGTGTTCCCGGTGCTAGTTAATTGACAGGTAACATTTTATATTTAAGGAGCAGATAGGAAGTCAAATTGTTGTTTAATTTTATTTTTCATATCTTCTCTCAGAAAAAGGAAAATACTAAATAATTGTATAGATGTCACTCTTTCTTCCAGAAAAGAGTTGAGGGGACTGTTAGAAATAGAACCCGTTAACTTTTCTTTAACAAGTGGTATGTACTGGTCACGTGGTGAGTTTTCTTACCCAGGAGTTAAAGACAACTCTGTAATATTAATTTGTTGAGGATAATGGGAAGAAGGAACAACTTAATTACTCCTGGCAATTGGGAATTTCAGTGGGCCGAGACTATACTTAGTTTTAGGTATATTGTTTATGCCTTGGGGGAAAATTTTTTTAGAAATTCAAACAATTCATAGGCCATCTATTTCTTGTTCAAACGTGACAGTTCATTTTTATAGTTAGCATATTTCTGCAGTCAAAATCATTGAGCGTAATGTTAACTGTTTTTCAGTAGCTAAATAATTTTGCTGCTACCCTGACCTGCAGGACCTAAGCTCCTTGAGAGCGAGAACTTTGTGCCCAAGTCCTCACTAAAAGACTGTTTACTGTCGTCACATACCTCCAGACAAATACGTTATTATACCTATTATGGAGGATTGGAGTGCTTTTAATTGATCCTAACACGCCGAAATAATTGTCAGTCATCTCTATTTTAAGAAGATAAGGCTCAGGCCAAGCAGTAGAGGTATATCGGAAGGAACTTTATAACTCTTCAGGGCTGTTCAAAATAGAATAGGCTGTCTTGTTAGGTGGTGATACTCCTCACAGTTTGGAGCGTTCACACAGATGACAGGCACCTACCTGCCAGAGATCTGTGGGAGGGATCCTCTGCTAGGTAGGAAATCAGTCTGTTGGCTTCTGAGACTTTTTCTCTCATTTCAATACTGCTTATTTCTACAATCTCATGAAGTATCTGCCTCCAATCTGTTTAAATGTCAGCGGAGGCTTTATGTAATAAGTTTGTTGGTGACATATTTTAGAGCACCCTGACGGACATGTAGCACATAGCTTTCTTGATGATAATGTCAGCCACTGCTCGGTTCGCAGGTGTGGCAGAAGGGAAGGGACCTGCTGTTCCTGGGCCCACGTGGCTCTCTGTGTTATAACATGGCCACACCCAAGGACCCAGCTGACCTTTTATATCACGAGCTCCGTGCTGACCCCCGAGTGCAGGTTGGGGGCTTCCTCCCCGTGGCCCTGTCGGGCTATCAACTCGTAAATCTTGGCAGTTGCTTGACGTCTGTGAGCTTCGTATTTCTTTTCCCGTATAGAGTACGTGCATATTTTATAGGACACGGAAGGCAACAGGTATAGGTAGTAGGATATACGAGCTTTGTCCGGGAAGTCTCCAGCCACGTAATATGAAAACATAGAGGTATTAATGGCTGGATGTTTTCCGGACAGCCCTCGTATATGCTCACGCTTGTTTTAAATTAAGGCAACTCCTTGGTTTTCGATCTTGGCTGCATCGGAAAGGACCCTTTTGCCCCTTTCATGGGAGGGCTGACCTTCCGCGGGATGCAGAGGTCGTCTCTCTTCCCCTGGGCACTGAGTCCCCCCCGGCTCGGCCTCGGAGCCGCTGCAGTCGGTTCTGCAGCTGCGTGTGGCTTGGGCCCAGGTCAGTGAGGCGTGGGCCGCTTCCGGGCGAGAATTCTGTCCTGCCTGGGGCCCCAGATTTTAGTCTGATTTTGGGTTTCCTTACTGTTCTCAGCCTTTCTCGCCTTCCAGCCTCACTTACCACTGCCTCAGACCCTTGTCTTGCTACGACGCTCTCTCGTTCTCAGTGTTTTTAAAGATTTGGCCTGTACCCGTAACACGAAATTTCCCACCTCAACCGCCTTCAGGCGTGTAGCCGAGGGTGTTAGGCGCATCCGCGTTGTTGTGCAAACAATCCCTGAATCTCCTTTATCCCACAAAACCGAAACTCTGTCCCCGTTCAGCGCCAAACTCTCCACCCCCCTCCCCCCAGGCAGCCACCATCTTTCTGTCTGCCTCCAGGCACTGGGCTGCTCTAGGTACGTCACGCAAGCAGAACCATACGGAGTTTGTCTTTCAGCGAATGGCCTGTTTCACTCAGTATGATGCCCTTAAGGTTCATCCGTGTTGCGTTATGTGCCAGAATTTTCTCCCTTTTCTGAGGTTGGATGCTCTTTCATTGTATGTCCCTAGCACATTTTGCTTACCCTTTCATCCCTCGATGGACACTGTGGTTGCTTCTGGCTTTTGGCTGCTGTGAGTAACGCTGCTGGGAATGCATCTGTACGAATAGCTCTTTGAGACCTGGCTTCCGGTTCTTTCAGACACATTCACAGCAGTGGGACTGCTGGGTCACGTGCTCATTTCATTTTTAATTTCTTGAGGAACTACTTTCTCCTTGTTCCAACAAATATTTAAGCTTATTTATAACTATATCGATAGTTTGCTTGTCTTGATCTAAATTCTAAACAAAATCTTTTTTTACGCATTATGCAATTTAAATTTTTAGTTAACAATAGTTTGTTTACATATCTAACCCTATGTTTTTTCTAATTTCTTTACACATATATAGGATTATGCACTGGGTGTTCTTTGCTTTTTTCTGTTTTCACCTACTTTTACTCCATCACCCTCGGTAACCAGTGTTAATTACCAGTGTACTTTCCCCTCTGCCCAGATAACCGTAAATTAATACATAAACACATACACATAAGTACTTGGGGATATTGTTTGCTTTACTAACTGGTTATTGTAATAAGCACATTTTTCTGTAGCTTAATTTTCTTATTTAATAAAACCTCATAGAAGTGCCTCCAATTCAACTAGTATAGTTCTAATTTCTTTTTATGGCTGTTTAATATTCCATGGAATGGACCCATCATTACTTATTCAACTGTTCCTTTATTAATAAACATTCATTTTGTTTCCTTTTTGTTATTAGGAGTAGTGGTGCAATAAACATATTTGTACATACATTCTTTTGCACATTTTTATTTTTAAGAAAAGGTTGTGGTAGTTGGAATCTTATCAAAGTGTGTATTTTGCAGTGGATATTCCCAGGTTGCTTCTAAAGTTTCTGTAACGATTTATGGAAAATGTTCTTTCTGTTGATAGTTTTGTTGGCAATAAGTGTTAATCTTCTTAATAATTTTTGCTAGTCTGGATGGAAAGAGTCAGAGTGGTTTTCTATATATTTGGTCCTTTGGAGCTTGGCTTTCTGCTTATTGACTATTGATATCTTTTGCACATCTTTCTACTGTATTGTTTTTCATTTTTGTATCAATTTGTAAGAGGGCTTTATAGATCGATATTAGCATTTTATTTAAATTTTTTTGGCAAATAATTTTTCCAAATCTATTCTTTATATCTGGAGCTTGCTTATGATAGCTTTTGCTCTACAAAAGTTTTCAATTTTCATGTAACAAAATACAGTAAATTCTCAGTTAACCAGAACTCAAGCAACTGGCCAGTTTCCTGAGAGTGCTAGTTGCTTGAGTTCTGGTTAACGGGACTTAGGTTTATCCAGCATCTACCAGTCCCCATGGCTGCTGGTTAACTGACAGTCTACAGTACATCTTTTGTTTTATGTCTCTGTTTTCTTGGCTAAGGTCTTCATGCATCGTTAAGTTTATACACGTGGTTTATTGTCTGTAGTTTATTTTTATGCATGGTATAAGAAATTTATTTTGTTCCAAATAGACAACTGAAAATGCAAGCACCATTTATTAAAGTTAAAAAAAAATAGAAGTGAAGGTGGAGACTTCCTTTATTAGACATTAAATCACTATGAAGACTACTGTGATACAATAGATCCTCAGTTAACCGGTACCCAGGGGCATTGGTAGGTGCTGGGTAAATGTAAGCAGACTCTCCATTAACTGGAACCCAAGCTGCCAACAAAATCTCAAGCAGCTGGCAAAGTGCTGGTTGCTTAAGTTCCAGTTAACGGACAGTCTACTGTAAAATCAATATGACAGACAAATATGTCAGTGGGACGCATTGGAGACTCCAGAAATATCTCTGTCTAAGTAAAGTTTTAATATATGAGAAAGTGATATTTAAATTCAGTTGGTCGATAGTGGTATAAGTAAGTTTTACCTGTCTTCTTAAAATTTCAGGAAGAAAAAGAATTTTAGCACTGCATTTATTTTTACTAACAGTGCAGATAGATTTTTATGTGATTTGCAGATAGGTTTCACAGAAAAAAATAGGTTCTTTACTCAAGAGATTCTCAGTCACTTGTCTCAGGTGTATGCCACGATGTGGCAGTGCACGCCAGCTCGTTCCGGCTTCACGCCACGGGGACTGACACGTCTGAGTCGAGATCCCGGGGGGTCACTTCTTAATTTCAGAGTGTTGCAGATGCTACAGACTGCTCAAGTTTTCTGTCCTAAAAAGAAAACAGAATGGTTGCCTTCCATTAGTTTTTTTCACCCACTATTCCTTTCCCCTGAACCTTGGGGCAGCGCATTCTAACTGCCTCAATTGGACTGAATTAAGGGAGAAATTATTCATTCATGTTGTCATAGTGACCAATGTGGAGGTGAGGCCAGTGCTGAGAGGTTCTAGGTAGGAAGGCATCATAGTGGGCACCTCCTTGAAGATGGTAGGTCTCACCTGAGCGGGGCCCTGAAGCGTAGGTATGATTTGGAGCAGGTAGGTATTTGGGGCACAGAGGAGGGCAGCCCTCTCAGAGCACGAGCTGGGCCAGCAGATGGGGATGTGCAGTCATTTGGGGGGCAGGTGTGTGGGGAGAGGGAGGGAGTGATGAGTCTGGGAGGAGGTGATCAGAGGTGGCACCCTAGCACGGCCACTTCCACATGAGGCTGAATTTGTTTCGGAAAGGTCACCTCAGGAGTGGTCAGGGTGAAGTGTATCCAGAAATCTCTTTGTGACTCCAACTTCATTTGTCATGTGCTCTGTGGACGGTCCCTAAGACAGCGACCGTGTACCAAGCACCACCACCTCCCAGAGTTCATCAGGCACTTCATATATGAAGGCATGTAGAGTCAGTTGACAGGTCCTGGTTTTGCAGGTTCGAAGGCTTGGGCTTGAGGAACTGATTTCCCCGGTGTCACGTTTCTTTCCGGAGCCGTGATTCAGTCTGCTTGGGTCCAAAGGCTGTGCCCTCTGTGACCTAACACCCATGTCTATCCACATGCTGGCCACCTGCTGGCACTGAACAATTTTTGTGAGGTTTCCCATAATGCAGATCACATGACAGATAATGCGCCCATGAATAATTGAACTGACTTCAAAAAGTAGAATATAAATACAAACTAAAAGCAGATTTATAAGTATCCTAAGAAGGCTTCTGTGTTGCCTGACATTTAAGCAAAACTTTTATCTTGTTAGCATGACACCACCCCGGCCAAAGCCAGCCAGCTAGGAATGTGGTGGCCCACTTAGGCTATCTTTAATTGCTCACTATAAATAGCTTAACGATGTTGCCATAAAAAGACTGCTATAACTGAGGAGCTCAGAGTGACCCATATATGTGATGTTTTTCTAGGTGACTGTGTCCGGGATAATTGATGCTTGTGTACAAGATGGTTTTCACTGCTTAAATAAAGCCTTCATTTTCAAGCCAATCATTTCTTACCCTCAACTCCCTTCACATCCCATTGTCTGCATCATCCCTTCCTGCCCTCCTCGGTGAGGAGGTCGTAGCTGACACTATCACTCTCACACCCCAGCCACAGCCCCACCACCCACCTACCCTGGCACTGAGACCGAAGAGCCCGCCAGTGCCCAGCCTGACGCCTTGAGAGGGCCTTGATGGCGCTGCTCGGGCTGTCCTGGGAACCTAGACACCGAAGAACTTGATTCAGTCATCCGATCTTCTCTGCCACAGTTCTCACCAGCCTTTGCCAACCCCCACCCACAGCCCTGGCTGTAATTTCTCGTGGGTTCTGTCCCACCACAGGCTGTGGGTCCTCCCCTGTCCACTTGGCATGGCTGCAGAAGCCCAGCCGGCTCGGTTTTTCTCCCTACCCTCCCCCCCACCCCTGCTGTGTGCTGGTTCCCACCTGCGTCCGGAGCACCCACCCAAGTCTCTCTCCACAAAAGAAGGGGAAGCCAGTGGAATTGGAGATTGGAAAGGTAGGGAAGAATACACTGAAAGGGGTGGGACTGGTGAGTAGAAAACATAGAAAACAGACCCAAACCCTAGGAGAGTGTGCACGACTAGGGAAAAAAAGAGAGAAGGGAAACTGACAAACCAGACACCATAACTTGGAAGATGAATGAAGAGAGAAGGCATGACGGGGTGTGTGGGAGGCAGCCATGGGGACAGTAGGTAGATGAACTGGTGGGGAGAACACATGTTGGGGGCAGGGCCACCCTGGAACAGGAGTCCCCAACCCCCAGACCACAGAACACTACCAGTCTGTAGCCTGTTAGGAACCGGGCCGCACAGCAGGGGGTGAGCAGCAGGAGAGCTTGCGAAGCTTCATCTGTATGTACAGCCGCTCCCCATCGCTAGCATCACCACCTAAGCCCCGCCTCCTGTCAGAGCAGTGGTGGCATTACATTCTCACAGGGGTGTGAACCCTGTTGTGCATTACACATATGAGGGATCTAGGTTGCACGCTCCTGAGAATCTAATGCCCGATGGTCTGAGGTGGAGCTGAGGCGGTGATGCTAGCACGGGGGAGCGGCTGCAAATACAGATGAACATTAGCAGAGAGGTCTGACTGCACAGAGACCATAATCAATCAAATGCTTACAGACTCATATCAGAACCCTGTAAGTGAGTGGTAAGTGACAAGTAAGCTGCATCTGGCACTTGAATCATCCTGAAACCATCCCCCACCCCCCACCCTGGTCCACGGAAAAATTGTCTTCCATGAAACTGGTCCCTGGTGCCAAAAATGTTGGGGACCGCTGGAAGATGCAATGGTCTCATCACCTGGGGCTTCATGCCTGCCCTTCCATCTGTGCTGAGAGATGTGCCACATGGAGCTCTGCATTTGGAGGACTGAGTGGATTGTGAGCAGACCAGAAGTGAACCTAGGACTTTGGGCCACAGATTGGGGGCAGTATCTGGTTCCCTTTCTCTTCACAGAGAGGATCTGTCTCTTAGACATAAAAACCAGTAACAGTCATGACAGTGGCTGTTCCTTGAATATCCATATTTCTTTTGTACTGTGTTTTGTTTTGTTTTGTTTTGTTTTGTTTTCTCCAAAATTCATGAAAACTCAGTAAGGCAGGGGTATTTTCCTTATAGTAGATGAGGAAATACTCAGGTAACTTGCGAAGTCCCACCAGGGAATTTAGAACCCTCTGACTTTAAACTCACACTCTTAGGGACCGAGCGTTCTCTCTCAGGAGCCAAGATGGGCGTGAGACCTGCAGTCTGATGTCAGGGACCTATTCTGAGTGGCGCTGAGTCCAGGAGCATCATGCTCTCTGTCCTGTGACCTGCACGCAGTAGGAGGCATAGAGCTAAGGCTTGACGTCTGCCTTTAACCAGTCTTAAAAACATATGCCTCTGGGACATGTCTTCTGAGCCCAGTGCATTTCCTGAAACTAACAGGTGCTACAGCCCGTTGTGTGTGAATTCTCAGTGTGGGTTAGGCTCTAACAGTAATGCAGTAAGAAACATTTCCAAGTGCTTATTAAGTATTCCCATTTAGGTGTTCCTCCGACTTAGTGTCCATCTTGTCTTATCTCAGGCCTCCCCCTGGGCACTGGGTTTGTGGGAATGCCAGGAGGACCTTCCACAGCCATCTGTGCTTGGCGTGGGTCTCCTGTGTGCCCACAGGCCTGCTGCCTCCTTGAACTGGTCCTGGTGATGGGAAAGGGATCTCTAAATGCAGTAGCACTTTGTGTTACTGGAGGTCACTTATTGTCCGACTTGAACAAACTGGACTGTAATGAGGGCAGCGGAAAGTAAGCCGAAAGGATGTTGGAGTAGCCCCAATCGATGCTGGGAAATTTGTGTGCACAGTGGGGAGCCTCCGTCTGTTTACTGATGCTGAAAAATATCTCTGAGAGATTGGAGTGTCTGAAATCTCGGCCTGCCTTCTGTTAGAAGGTGTGGGGTTCTCTGCAGGCAGTCACGTTGACAAGCTTGAGAAATAATAAGAAGGAACATGCGTTCATGGGAACTTGCACCACTGGGTCCGCAGGTTCCGTAGAATGTGACAGCGGAGTACTTCCCACCTAGTAAACTCCGATTTGTGCACTAAATATCCGATCTGTGGATGTTTCTATTGTCGAGCTTTGCCCAAAAGGTTAAATTAGTTTTAGTGGCCTGTGTTTCCGAAGGGTAAGGAAATGCTTACTTCACTTTAAAGCTGTTTCTGTGTTTACAATGTAACCACCCAACCCCCAGTTTTTAAAAAATTTATATTTAAAAAGACAAGTCAGAAGTTTAAAAAGACTTCTGCCTCTGGGAAGATGGCATAGACATACACGGACTTTTCCTCATTCATCCCCAAACACAATCAAGAGCGCTGGACGTTACGTATAACACACGCGCGAGCAGGATCCGGGGGTAGAAAGAAGGCAGGCCAGCGAGGGACCCTGTGGCAAATTCCCTGAGTTTTCTTCTGGTCTCAGCTGTCCCAGGCTTGGAGCAGAAAAGCCAGCGACCTTGAACAGCCAATGGGCATATTAGAAAGCCCTGACAAAAGCCAGCTTTCTCTGGCCCAAAGGCCAGTAAGGGAGCAGGTTAGCAAGACAGAAAACTTCTAGGTGGTAACCACTGTGCTCCAGTCAAACACCGTAGAAAAAACTTCGGCCCCTCTCCCACCCATGCTGGCAGAGACCAAGTGGGGCCTAGAGTTCACCCTTGTGAGGCTGTAATAAGGTGCCCAACACCTGTGCCAGGTGGTGACAGAGAAGACTAAAGAAGGAGCCTGAATCCCCACCTGGCAGCAACAAGTCCCTGTGCCCCTCCCCACTGTGGTGGTGTCAGAGGAGGCCTAGTGGAGGGTCGGGACTTTCACTGCCCGCAGTGGTATTGAGGCCACATGTCCCTTCTGTGGTTCATTGGGGGCCACGTGGGGAACATGGACTTGTAGCCCAACCTGTCAATAAAGTAATGAGGCCATGTCCCCACGCCTACCCTCTGCCAGAGCAATGTTAGAAGGTTTAAATTAGAGTCACGCTTTTAATGCTATAATGTAATACCCAAAATGTCCAGTTTTCAATAAAAAAGCATTGGTCATACCAAGAATAGAAAGAGCTCACACTGAAAGAAAAAAAAAAGACAATCAATAGATGCCAATGCAGAGATGACAGCGATGGTAGAAGTATCTGACAGAGATTTTAAAGCAGCCGTCATAAATGTTCGTCAACAACACAGGAAAGAAGGCTCAGCATCATGAGGGAAATGCAGATCAAACCCATAGTGAGATTCCACCTCACTAGGATGGCTGGAACAGCAAAGACAAACATGTGCAGAAATTGGAACCCCCACACCCTGCTGGTGGGATGTAAAACGGAGCAGCCACCTTGGAAGACAGTTTGGCAGCTCCCCCAAAGTTAAACATACGAGTTCCCATCTGACCCAGTGACTCCATTCCGAGGTATGTCCCCAAGAGAACTGAGACCATATGTTCGCACAGAAACTTGTACACGGATGTTCAGAGCAGCATTTTTCATAACAGCCAAAAGATGGAACCAATATGAATGGAGAAACAAAATGTCACATGCCCATATGGTGGAATATTATTCAGCCAGAAAAAGGAGTGAAGTACTGATTTATGCCACCACATAAACTTTGAAAACACACTAAATGAAAGAAACCAGTCACGAAAAACCACTTATTGTTTGATTCCATTTATATGAAATGTATAGAATAGGCAAATCTGTAGAGATAGAAAGTAAATTAATGGTTCCCAGGGACTATGGAGAAATGAAAATGAGGTATGATTCGTAAGGTATGGAGTTTTATTTTGTAGTGATGCAAGTGTTTTGGAATTAGGGAGTAGTGATGTTTGCAAAACTGTGGGAATATACTAAAACTCCTGATTTGCACACTTTATTTTTTTTAAATTCATTTTTATTGTTAGACTTATTAGGGTGACATCTGTTAGCAAGGATTACATAGGTTTCAGGCATACACTTTAAAGGGTGGATTTTGTGGCACATGAATTATATCTCAATAAACACACCCAAGGTTTCCAAGAGCAATTACAAACAGACTTCAAACAAATGAAAAAACAAGAGAAAGTTCTCAACAAAGACGTAGAAGACATAAAGAAGAGCCAAGTGAAGATTTTGGAACTGAAAAGAATAACTGAGGCAAAAAAAGAAAAAGCTCCATGATGGGCTCCACAGAAGAAAGGAGGGTGCAGAGGGGCATGAAGCCAGTGAACTGAATCAGTGAGCAGGAGTGATTCAGACCGAATACTAGAAATGGTCCAGTACAAACAACAGAGAAAACAGCCCAATGAGGAGATTGTTCTGGATTGTCCATTTCCGTGGTCCTTAGTAATATCGAGCACCTTCTCAGTACCTGTTGCCCTTTCGCACGACTTCTCTGGAGGAATGTTTCTCAAACCTGCCAGCCTACATGGGTCACTGGTGTGGCCACATGATCGAAGCAGTACGTGGCATCTAGGGAATCCTCAAGCAGCTTTTGAGCATTTCTGAACCAAATCGCTACATCCCTGAGCTCAAACCCATGCTGTGCATGCATATCTCACAATCCCATATGCTCTCTCAGTTTTGCTTTGAGCCTCATTTTAGAAACGTGTGGCTTGTGTGCCATTGCTCATTTTAGCTGATGTGCAGCACAGTAATTGCTGTACCCCTATGGCATACGGGTATGTGTGCCACTTTCTATTTCAGTAACACAGTGTGGAGAGCCTCTTGTTATAACCACGTGGTCGTAATGAGGTGCACCGGGTGGTTGTGATTTATTATCTGCGCTCCTCCAGCCCTTCCTGTCCATGTCACACTCCCTTAGAGTTTGCAGGGTGCTCTCAGTGGAACGCATCCTCTTTAGAACCTCCCGAGGCAGCAGGGGCCCCATTTGGTCCCTGGGCCCCTGCGGTGTGGTGTGGCAGTCTGTACTCAGAGGGCTTCCTGGCACATTTCCACTCCTGCCCAGCCGTCTTAGGTGTGCAGCAACTCCTGGCTGAGGCACATAAGGGGCCATAACATTGGTAACGAGAGAGGACACTTGAAGGCTCTTTGCATTGAATGTGTACAATTCAGAACGGTATAATTGGTTGCATTAGTCAGGGTTCTGCAGAGAAATAGAACCAATAGGGAGGGAAGGAGGGTGGGAGGGAGGGAGAGTAAGGGTGGGTGGGGGAGAGAGAGAGAGAGAGACAGAGAGATTGATTTTAAGGACATGGCCCATGGCACTGTGGGGACTGACAAGTCTGAAATCTGCCAGGAGACTGACAGGCTGGAGACCCAGGAAAGACCTGATGTTGCAGGTGAGTCTGCAGGCTGCCTGGAGGCAGAACTCCACCTTCCTGAGGGAGTTGGGGTCTCTCCTCTGAGGCTTTCAGTGGACTGGGTGAGGCCCACCTACATGATGGAGGCTAATCTGCTTTACTCAGAGACTCTGATTTAAATGCTAACCTCATCTAAAACCCTCAGAGCAGCATCTAGACTAGTGTTTGACCCAAAAGTGGGCGCCAGGGCCCAGCGAAATTGATCATTAAAATGAACCATTATGTTGGCTAACTAGATAGTGCTTCAAATTGGCATTTTTTACAAAGAGAATTCCAGTATGTTTGATAAAAACAAAATGTTTATATTTACCCTAGCATTGTTAACCAACTAATAATAAAGAACTAAATTAATAATTAAAAGCAAGAGCCTTTAATGATGTAATTATTTTAATGATACCCTACAAATAATACTGCTTAGTAAATTGGAGAAATGACCTTATCCTTTTTTTGCGTCAGCACAAAAATAGCAAAAAAATTATTAACTCCTGAAGAACTCTGTAGCTTCTTGGAAGAGTGGATTCCATTGGCCACACCCTTTATTTTGGAGAGTTGCTTAAAGACGTTTCGTTTACGTGCACATCTTTGATTTGGAAATGATTATATATATTTTAAAACTTAGATAATTTGATTTTGGTGTTTAAATTAACTCTTTCTTAATACTGAATGTTTAATTTCAAAACTTTCAAAGTTGTGTTTTTGTACATTTAAACATTAGTTACTTACAAATTTGTTTAAATGCTTTTAATAGAATTGCAGTTACAAGTTTTTAAAATTGAACCAAAAATAACAAGTATTTGTGAGAGTGTGGAGAAAAAAGGAACCCTCGTGCACTGTTAGTGGGGATGTAAATTGGTATATAGACACTATGAGAAACAGTATGCACATCCCTCAAAAAATTAAAAATGAAACTACCTTATGATCCAGCAGTTTGACTTCTGAGTATTTATCTAAAGGAAATGAAAAAAATGAATTTACAGAGGTATATGCACCCCTTATGTTCACTGCAGCCAAGACATGGAAGCAATGTAAGTATCCACTGATAGATGAATGGATAAAGAAGATGTGGTATTATATATATTATGTATAATATATTACTAAACTCTATGTGATATTACTAAACCATAAAAAGGAATGAAATCTTGCCATTTGTGACAAACATGGATGGATCCAGAGAGCATCATGTTAAGTGAAAGACGAGGTCGGACAATTCATTTCGTGAACTTGTCCTAGAAAAAGTGCTCCATCCCTCACTGCTGAGTGTCACTACGGTCCCCTTCCAAGTCCTCCCCTTGGGGAGCTGTGCACCCACACCAGTGCCTAGTCCACTCTTCCAAGCAATTTTGGAACTCTTTTTCTGGAATCAGAGCTGTTGTCCCCAAAATCTGACAATTAAATTCGTGAACTTGCCACCATGTGTGTATGTTAGCAGCACTGTACAAACAACTCTTCTGCGCTCTGTTATTTTAATAACATTTATTGCTTTTTATTATCTAAGTAACGGCTTATTGTTTATACAAATGGAAAATGCAGTAAATAAAAATGATCCATAATGCTCATTCAGCACCTCCCCTGCTACACTGTAATACATTTAAGTTTCTTCAAAAAGTTTCTTTTTGCTGCATAATTATATATAAAGTATCTGCAGTACTGATTTTTTTTTTAGCTAACATTGCATCTCAAATATGTTTCTCCACAAATAGTATTCAGAAATTAATTTTTAATGTTTGCCTATTTTTCTTTATTTGGATGAACTAAAGTATATTTTATATCTTGAGGCTAGGGCAGAGTACAAATGTAGGCTTTATCCTATATGTACTTAAAAGCTATAAATTGAATTAATAACCTGTTGAATAAAATATGTTCTATCTCCCTACCTTGATAAATATTGTTGCAAAGGCAAAATAAAAATGTGTAATGTTAAGATTTTTATGTGTTAGAAAAATATCAAATTTGATTGAATTTGTTTATTATTTTGTATCATTATTATTACATGCAGAGTAATGGGCCAGTGATCTAAAAAAAAAAAATCTTGACTTACTATAGAATATGAAGTTCCTGGGATTTCATTTTACCAATTCTGAACTCAGACTTGATGTGGATACTTTTCTTGCTCAGTTTTAGTGCTCTGATCAGTAATTGAATCATCATAAAATAAAGAATTTGTAAAGTTCTGTCCACAGGTTTCATGTGGGTTGTGTTCCTCAGCAGCCAACTCTCTTTCAGTTTTAATGTTTAAATAATTAAAGCAGATTGCTTCTTCAAAGATTTTTAATTTTTAACCATTTTCTGAGTTCTGCTTTAATCATTTCTATTTCTAAAACAATCTCTACTTGAACTAGTCCCGATCATTTAAAGTAAGAAATAAAATGTACTTTGTATCAAAAGTATGCACAATGTAAATGTATTCTTTATCAAAAGCAAGTAAATGTAAAAAGTTTATAAATTATAAATTAAATTTTGGAAATTATTTTCTCTTCTAAAAGATTCAAATTATGCAGCAAAATTAAAATGTCTAAGCAACAGAAGGAAAAAGGCAAGTGGGAGTATGTCAAACTAGAAGGCTTCTGCCCAGCAAAAGGAACTGTCAACAAAATGAAAAGGCGACTGAATGGGAGAAAATATTTACAAGCCATATGTCTGATAAGGGGTTAATATCTAAAATATGTAAGGAATGCATACAACTCAATAGCTGTATGTATCAATTCTAATTAAAAATGGGCAGAGGACCTAAACAGACATTTTTCCAAAGAAGACACGGCAGGTGGCCAACAGGTACATGAAAAAATGCTCAACATCACTAATCATCAGGGAAATGCAGGTCAAAGCCACAGCGCGATGTCCTCACACCTGGCCACAGTGCGATGTCCTCGCACCTGGCCACAGCGCGATGTCCTCGCACCTGGCCACAGCGCGATGTCCTCGCACCTGGCCACAGCGCGATGTCCTCGCACCTGGCCATTAGTAAGTCAGTGAACAACAACTGTTGGTAAGGATGGAGAGACATGGGGAAGCTTCTGCCTTTTGCGCTGGGATTGCCGATTGGTACAGCCAGTGTGGAGGGTCCTCAAAAAATTAAACATAGAACGACTACATGATCCAGTCCCACTTGGGCGTATATCTGAAGGAAATGAAGTCGTGGTTGCAAAGAGATGTGTGCACCCCCATGTCTATTGCAGTGTCATTTATAATAGCCAAGACAAGGACGCGACCTAAGTTACCGTTAATGGATGAATGGAGAAAGAGAACATGGCATTTCTACATGTCTCTCTCTATCTCTGTCTTTAATACCAGCATTACTCAGCAATGAAGACGAAGGAAATCCTGCCATTTGCGACAACATGGGTAGCTTTCGGTGGCATCGTGCTAAGTGAGGTAAGTCAGACAGAGAAACACAGATCCTGTGTGAGCTCGCTCGCTTGTGTGTGGAACCGAAACCAGACTTACAGGAACGGAGAGCAGAGTGGTTGTTACCAGGATCGAGGGATTGAGGTGAGGTGAGGAGAAGCTGGTCCAAGGGGACAAACCCTCAGTTGTAAGATGAATAAATTCTGGGCATTAATGTACAGCATGGTGACCTGTAGTTAATACTGAATTAGTACCCAGCTGTGTAATATGAGAAATAGAGGCATTCATGGCTGGACTTTTTCCGGACAGCCCTTGTATTCCTGAAAGTAGTGCCTTTTCTTTCATTTGGGTGAGTTGAGGGAAGACATACGGTCTGGGGCCAATGAAATGCACCAAAATGAGCTGATTCCTGTGGAAAACAAATCCTGTGCTTTGGGCCCGGGTCTCACGGACTTCGGAAACATCCAAGGAGTCTCAGGTTTTCATGTAAGAAAGGGAGAAGTCTCATCGCTATATTGTGCACCTGAAACTAATACAATATTGTATGTCAACTGTAATTGAAAAACTAAAAAGGTATCTAAAGAAAAAGAAACAAACCGAGTGCCCTCTCCAGCTAAAAAAATGAAATTATAATAAAAAGTTCCGATCAGTAGTTGGGAGAAATGTTAAACCCACTAGGTCTTTAGCCAAAAGGGCCGTAGAAAAACTGGCTGGGCAGCCATGTACTAACGTGGGCATAGTGGTCTCAGGTGTTCATTTGCGTATGTAACGGGGCACGACGTTACATTTATCACTGTCGCCGCTAACGGCAGCACGCCCTGATGTTTTCATAATGCTTTCTACTTTGCACAGAACTTCCCTCTTACTTGGACTAACTTAGTTCTCATTTAAACATGTGAGAAAGGTGGGCAAAAACCTGAGCTCCTAAGCACTGAAGGGACTTGGCGAAGGTCGGAGAACTTCCATGTGGCCAAAATGGGACACACATGTAGGTGTTCTTATCCCATTTGTAATGCTGTTTCTTCGACACGAAAGCGTCCTTTGCAAATACTAACGGTTAAAATGTGTGCGCTGCACGCAACTAGCTGTGCTGGACAATTCGACACTGGACGCCGAGGGCGAATAGCCAAGGGTGAAGTTACATACGAATTGTGATGTTAATATTAACGAGAACGTCCAAATTCACAAGACATACGGATAGGATTGAGGGTGGGGGTCTTCAGACTAGACCTACAGAGTGACTGTTGAGGAGAAAGCAACATTTGCTCACATCCCACCCGTTTTGAATACCGCTCAGCCTCTTAGATCCATATGGACAAAGCCGTCTCTGGAGGGTCTGACAGTGTTGTCTGCAGGTGTGGCTCTTGTTGGGGGGGATGCCAGCCCTGGGGATCGTAGCAATCCCAGGTACAGCGATGAGGGGCTTCTCTGATCCAGTGACCCTCTTATTCTTCCAGGACATTCCTCCACAGAAAATAGTCAGCATTATTAGTCTACGGAGTAATTGGTCCCACCAAGTTCTACATTATTTTAGCAGGTGGCCTTGCGAGGAGTCAGCTAAAATCAGGCCTGGTCAGCAGCAGGCAGCGTTTCCACCACCAAAGCCTCGGAATAAGCAGTATGCTTTTGGGAGGAAAGCATTTTAAGGTTCAAGAATCCCACATGAGCTTAGTTTTTTCAAAGGTCCCGTTGTAAATAATTCACAAAGCACAACCACTGAGGTTAGTTTTGCCTCCTGGTCCACGGAGCAGTCACACCGGAATCCTCACGTCCAGCCTCCCACTGATGCCCCTCGTCCGGAGAGCTACAGGGCCTGAGAGAGCAATGACCTTGGCAGCTTGTGAGGTTTGCTTCCTATCTTCTGGGGAAAATGTGTACTTGGCGAAGGTAATTCTTTAAAATGTCATTTTGTGGATTTTTTCAAACATGAAAATGAAGAAAATAATTCTTCTTGTATGCACGCCCACATTTAAGAGATGCTGAATTTATTTATTTTTGCATTTGCTAAAGGTTTCTTTCTTTTTTTTTTTTTTTAAGAAAATGTTTGTTGTAGTGATAGCCTCCAGCTCCTATCTAGCCCACCCCCTGCGCTCCTCTCCCCAGGAAAACTGCTCTTCATGAGTTGGTGTGAATCCTTTCCTTGCATGAGTTTATATTTTTACTTTATATGTATGTATACAAAGAAACATATAGTTCTGTTTGCGTGTATGTGTGTTTAAAGTTTGCATACACCCTGCAAATGTAACTTGCCTATTTAAAAGAAACTTAACATTAATTTTAAGCTTTTTCAGACACATGACTTTGGTTTATCCACTTTCACTGTTCTACAATATAAACATGATACGAGTGTGAAATTTTATTTTTCCCGTCTGCTTTGAGGTACATTGAGTTGATTTCTCATTTTTCACTCTTAGCCAATGGAATGCACCAAGAGTCCTGCCAATGGGTAACTCCATGGACACGGGGAGAGCTGTTCTCCAGGGCCGCGTTTTTCAAGCTGTCACACACTCATGGGTCATGACATCAATTTAATGGATTGCAACCCACATTAAAAATAGTAATAAAGATGAATTGCAAGTTATATTATATAAATAATATCAAAATTCATTGCACATTATAAGGATAAGTTTGGTTCCACTTTTAGTTAGATGCGTATTTGCAGGTACACTGGGTTATAATGTCAAGTGCATTTCTCACTTGACATTGAGGGTCATAATAAAAAAACAAGTGGTGGTTGAAAGCCACCATTCAAGGACATGTGCTCCTCGGCCCACTGGGTCACAGGGTGTATGCATCTTCACCTTTACTGTTCGTTACCAAATTACTCTTGACGGTGACAGTATCTTACTTGCAGTGTTCCTTCCTGTTTCACCACATTCTAGCCCTGGGCTTTTGTGATAAGGGTTTCTAATTGTAATCTTAGTTGGCTTTTCCTGATTCCTAGTGAGGCTGAGAACAAGCCATTCCTAAGCGTTGGGAGTGAAGGGGCAGAAGGTTTATATACATATATTTTCATTTAGCACAGTATGGGATAGCCATGAGAGAAGTAACTGAGGCAGGGGAAACACAGAGTCTGGGGGCCTTACTGGCTTGATAAGGAAGAAGGAAGGTGAGAAACACCTCCTCTCTTGATATCTGATGCTAAGGCCATAAGCCTAAGAAAGGGACAAGATAGGTTTCGCTCTGCTGCCTGGCATGTGATGGGAGTGGTGCT
This sequence comes from Lyroderma lyra, assembly GCA_004026885.1. Taxonomy (NCBI): domain Eukaryota; kingdom Metazoa; phylum Chordata; class Mammalia; order Chiroptera; family Megadermatidae; genus Lyroderma; species Lyroderma lyra. Next base: position 51,269 of record PVJL010004126.1, read on the forward strand.
GGTGAGTGTAACCCGTGGTTATGTTCGGGCAGAGGGTGAAAGTAGATGCTGTCAGCAGCCTGGAGTTTTACGTAATGAGTACAGTGTGCTGGGCGGGATGTGTGTATTGGCACGATTAACGGGTAGGACGGTTCTTCACTGATTCAGAGAATCATTCTCCTTCCCAGTGTTCTTGAGTCGGGCTGCCCTCTTGGTCTGCCTTGGAGCTTCCTCCTTTGACACTGGGCGGATGCAGAGGACTGATGGGAAGGGTGGGGTGGCGGCTGCTGGCGGTTTCCAGACCAGACGTGACGGGTTGTGCTGAATCCTGGGGAGGATGAGGCTGGTCTGTGACTGCTGGAAGGCAGTTCTGTTTTGCAGGAATGTGAATGCAAAGTTGATAGATATTTTCATGTGTTTTCCAAGAGAAAGTGGAAATTTTTTAAAAATTAGTTTAATTTTGTGAAACCTCTTGATTTTGTTTCTAAAATGCAGACCTATTTAAAAACAAAAACAAACAAACCACAATTTTGGCCAAACAAACCACATCCTAATTTAGTCTGTGGAATGCTTACTTTTAATATCTGCATTAGGAGAACAGATTTGTGAAATGTCTTCAGTTGTAAACATCATGAAACTAAGGTCGATTCCCTGGGACCTAACTTGTCCTTTTATTTGGTCCCCCCAGGTGTATGAATGCGTGTTGAAAGAGCTGTGAAATACTGAATTGCATTCCTTTGTCTTTGTTCCTTAGCAGCAAGCACAGTGCTTATTACCTGGTAGCTTCACAATGAATGTTTGTCGAATGAATACTTGCGTAATGAAAACATGAGCCCCTGTGTTCCTTTAGCCGTGACAATCTTAACGTTAAACAACGTAGTTACTGTTTGTTCACTTTTGTGCTGTTTTCTTAGGACTAATAGCAGAAGGAAAATTCCACTTCGCAAGACTCCCCCCATGTCACACCCTCACAGTTTCACTAGTCACCAAAATGCCATATAGCTAATCCATGATTTATAAAGACAGCCCAGCACACTAATAGATTAGATAGTCAGTAGAATGCATAATAAATGGCAAAGCTGTGTATACAAAGAAAATATGCATAGCTCTAGGAAAATCGTCTGAGAAGGTTGGCCCATGGGGCCTTTGCTTCCCTGGGGAAATGAGAGGACGGAGTGGTATTCCTGCAGTCACAAAAGAAGGACATGAAGTTCCAGATGGGGCATTTGCACAGCCCCAGGCAGTTGCGGTGCTGAGGAGATTCTCCAACAGCTCACACTCTTCCGCACTTAACTCGGTAGCAGCCTGGGTGGAATGGCGGCTCCAGGATGCCTTTAAAGATGTTGGTGTGGAGTTGGTGGGAAGTTCAGCCTCAGTCCTTTCGAACCCTGGTCAGAGCCATCGAGGTGTAATACTTGTTTGAAGTGTCTTGATTCTAAGAAATAATTCAATGCCGGTCTTAGTTCTCCTTCCTCCCCAGTTCTTCCGCTGCTCCCTGAGGACGGACCCCGCGTCTAGGCAGCCCCTGACCACTCTCCCTGCTGACTTTCTTCACTCCTGGCCTGGGCCACGCAGGCTCATGCTGTTGCCCAGCAGTCCCTTCTGTCATCTCCTGATTCCTCCTCTGACACTCCACAGTGGTTTCTCCAGGCAGTTTTCCCAGTGGGGTTTCCAGTCCCATGTGTGGCATCATGGCGGTCCATCGCCTCCAGCCTTGCCTTCACACTGTAGGAAAACTCTTCAGACGACCACGGTGACAGCTCAGTCAGCCAATCCAGTCCTTTCTCAATCCTGATCTTTCTCCTTGACACCATAACAAATGACATCTATCGAGTGCTTTCCATATGCCAGGTACTGTTCCAGGTACAGGGCAGGCTGATAAATTTTGCCTCCATTGTAATTTTTTTTTTTGTTACATTAGACATATCTTCTATAACTAGTTCAGTGTCGTTACATGATAACATCGACCCTCCATCATCCTTGACCTTGCACACACAGACGCTTCCATTTTTACCCAGTGCTGGAAGAGTGTTCATGACCAGAACGCAAGCAGTCATTATAATCGGCCACCAAGGAGCTCCTGACTCTGGGGAATTAGCTAGGAAACTTAAACACCGTTATATTTTTAAATTGAAAGTTACAATTAAAGACTATTACAAAAGAACACTATTTTCATTTAAGATTTAAGTTAAACGCTTATATTTTTTTATGGGAGAACTTTTTCTTAGTACCTAATAACTTGCTTATACCTAACCTACATGGTAAGAGGGGAACTATTTTTATTTGTTCTCTGTTAAGCACTTATTTGACAGAACAGACTTTTTTGAGTAACAGACATTTATAGACTGTTAGTAGCTTCACATTCGTCATCATAATGTTATTTTGCTATACTGTTGGGTGGAGATGAAAGCCTTTACTATATTAAAATGATAAGTAAATGTTTATTTTTTTCTTTACTGAGATGCAGGCAGAGAGAAAGACAAACAAAATACTGTGCTAATTCAGTTTTTGAGCTGGTGGAGTTCAGGATTTATTTATTTCATTCATGGGAAATTCAAATATTATGCATCCAGAAAGTTATTCTCTTTGCCTGTGTACTGTTTTCAGCTTAAAAATACTAATTTTCAAACCTCACTCTCTCAGCATCACAAACTTTAATGCCAGTTGTAGTATATTTGCTCTTTCTTTCTAGACCACCCAGCCCCCTTCAAGAGAGTCATGGCCAAGCATTGTCCATGAAGGTAGAAAAATGATTTCTCCATCACAATGTCGCACAAAGTGTGGTGACAGTACTCCACGAGATAGAATTTCTCTGCCAAATTCAAGAGCTGTATTTTCTCTCTTCCATTTCTCTTGGTGGCCATTCTTTCTTCACACATTCTTATTGCACTTGACATTCATTAGAGTATGTGAAGAACATAGAAAGTTTGGTGAAATAGTCATATGTCCTAGCTGCCTACTGGTGAAAACTTTCCTCATAGTTTAAAGACTATATAGCAGAAGGACTTTTCCTGGTTCCACAAGACAGTTTAGACAAGGATGAACTTGACTGAGCCCTGACTCCTCTCTTTATAGACACAGTGTTGATTAATAACAGAACATAATATCTGAAGAAGTAACTCAGGAATACAAATTTTGACTATTGGACTAAGCAACATGAAAAGAATTTAAATAACAATATTTGCAGGAAGAAGAATGAGGCAGAGGACATAAACTTATACCTTTGTTTTCTCCTTCATATGTAGAAATAATATACTTGGGCCTGTGTGAATTCTTATGGCATTCTTGTCCACTTAGCGGGATGTATTTCTCATATTGGAACTCTCACTTGAGCGTTATCCTCTCAGCTATTGGAAATGACTTTCATGTGAAGGTTGTGATTGTAGTTTGCTTTAATGTAGAGACTCAGATTGTAGGATGGGAATGTGCATCCTGTGGAGTGTAATTACTCAGGATAACATGCTTCTGTTGCAAGACAGCAGCATAGCCTTGACCCCAGGGACTGAATGGGCTCCATTCCTGGCTCCCAGCCTGCTCTTTGCCTCTCCTGAATGGCCACGTGGACTCCACACCATCTGCCCAGGTCTTCACCAGAGACGTTAGCGAAGGCTGTTAGGCTCTGACAGCTGAAATCGCTGGAGAAGAGACAGCCAGGGTGGTCCCCGTCCTGGGGTCTACCTCTTCACTGTACTCTATTTAATAGGGCCTTTCCAAAATGACCACCTTTCCTTTGGGCTATGGGAAGCACCTCCTCATCAATCCATGAGTCATTCAGAGGGTAGCAGATCTCTCTTGCCCCTACTCCCCCAAATTTCTGTAGATTCTAGACGCAGACCTTGCCAGGAGCACCAATGGGCATTGAGGAAGACTCTGGATCCCAGAACCTGAAGGTTAGAGGGAAGCCTGAGAGAGACTTTTCTGAGGTAGGTAGGATGACCAAGCAGAGCTGAGGACTTAGAACCTTTTGTTAAACAAGCACTCTGAATTGAGAGGTCTGACTTTCATGGTGTAGTTGGTTTATGCATATACATGAGGGCTGTCCGAGAAAAATCCAGCCACAAATGCCACTATTTTTCATATTACATGGCCAGATATACTTTCCAGACAGCCCTTATATACAAACACATGTATGTGTGTATATGTGTGTGTGTATATATATGCGTGTGTGTGTATATATGTGTGTGTGTGTGTATATATATATATATATATATACACACACACACACATGCATATGATATATGTTGGCTATATATTGATATGTATTTACTTATTTACATATATTTATATTTATAAATTCAACCAGACTTCTGCGAAATTACAGCTACCCTATCCTTTTTCAAAAATCATTGTTATGAACAAGAATTATTATAGAAAATTAACAGTGTCTTTTCATCCTGAAAGCCATTATCTGATCCTTTCTACTTTAAAAAATAAATTATGAAAAAGAACACCAGATCTCTTTAAGGTATATTGTTTTGTTCTAAGCTGAAAACAATCCTTTCTATATTAAAAAAAAAAAAAGAAATTTAGTTCTCTTATCTTGAGGACAAGATTTAAAAATCAAGAGTTGGAAGTTAATAGATTTTAATGGTAAAACATGTCATCACCATCAATTTAGTTCTGTGTGTGTGTGTGTGTGTGTGTGTGTGTGTATGTGTGTGTTCATGTGTGTGTGGTTGTCTTGGGGTTTATTCTATTAGTTCCAAAGTGGTTCCAGGATTCAAAATGGAAAAGGAATCTGGAAGAGTAGGAGGCTTGGATAAGACTCTGAGTTTAGTGTCTCAAAACACCCAATTTTCCAAGATATCCTATGATTAAGAGTATGCACCTTACATTAGGGAGATTATCCAGGTGGGCCAAATCTAAGCAGATAAATCCTTAAGTACAGAGAACTTTCTCTGGGTGGAGTCAGAGATGCAGTAGAAGGAGAAGTCAAAGAGATTTAAAGCATGAAATGGACTGACCTGCCACGTGGAAAGAATTAGAAGGAATATGGCCGCCTCTAGGAGCAGACCAGCCTCTTGCTGACAGCCAGCAAGGAACCAGGACCTCAGTCCTACAACCACAAGGAACTGAATTTGGCTAGAAATCAAGCCCATGAGCTTGGAAGCTGATTGTTCTCCAGGGTTTTCAGCAAGGAACTCAGCCCTTTATTTAGACCAGCGGTTCTCAACCTGTGGGTTGCGACCCCTTGGAACTGTATTAAAGGGCTGAGGCATTAGGAAGGTTGAGAACCACTGATTTAGACCATGGGAGAGTCTTAGGTAGAGGACCCAGCTGAGCCATGCTCACCTGACTTCAGCCAGCACACTCTTCTACAGAACTGTGAGATCACGTGTGTGTGCGCATGCATGTGCACTTGCACCTGTGTGTGTTCGTAAGTTGCTAAGTTTGTGGGTGTTTTGTAACAGTAGCCATAGAAAATACATGCACTCATCTTTTGCATCCAAACATACTGAAAAATTTATTTAAGTCTTAAATTTAAGATCAAGAAATCTTTTGTGACCATCATTGCATAGAACATTTATGATGCTAGAAATTGTTTTCATTGAACATTTAAGGCAAAAATTGAAGCAAATTAAAAAGTTTTTAAATTTGGAGCAACGATTTTTTTCTCTTTAAAACGAGTCCACTTATTCGAGAAACACTGTTCTCTCAATAAGAACCGAACAGGTGTCCAGAAGAGGATTAGGAGGGAGACACACATTTTTCTCCGTGGTGACATGTTTAAATTTAACACATATGATCTGAGGGAACTTCCTCATGCTTAGCCCAACCAAATGGTAATTTTGAAAAGAAAGTCACTTTCTAGATATTTGAAGGTTTGGGGTATATTCAGTGTTTGAAAGGGAAATTTATTGACCTTGTGAATATTGGAAGTAAGTTGATTATAATAAGGAGTCTATGCCATTCAACTTAGTTCTTTTCCCAAGAAGCATCTCTCCCCATTTCTTTCCTTTTTAAAATTTAATTATTTTTAAACACGTAATACATTTACACTGTTGAAAAAGTTTAAAAGGACATTCGGAGCCTGACTGCCTCCTCCCATCCTTGTCCCACCCCTCCATCCCATAGATGGACATGTTAGTTTCCATGTATCTCCCCAGCATCTTTAGGCATATGCAAATAAATGCAAATTTGTATTGTCTCTCTCCACCCACCCCTCTTTTTATACCAGGCAGTACGCCATCCGTGTAGGCCTATTTACTCTGTTGTTCTCACTTCAGATATCCTAGGATGCTTTCTTATCAGAACCCAGAGAGTCTCTGCATCCTGTTTCCGGCTGCTCAGCGATCCTTTTTTTTTTTTTTTAATTCATTTTTATTGTCAGACTTATTGGGGTGACATCTGCGATCCTTGTGAAGGGAGGAGGCACGCCCCAGCTTACGTAACCAGCCTTCCCTGCATGGCTCCTTGGCTCGCTGCTGATGTTTTTCTTCCAGAAACATCGCTGTAATATTGTTCATGCATGTGCAGGTGTATCGCTACGATAAAATCTCAGAAATTAGTTACTGGATTGAAGATAAACGTCTTTGTGATTGTGACAGACCTTTGATAGTGCACCGGATTGTCATTTAGTTTTTTACTTTGGTCTGCCATCGGGAATGTCTGAGAGAAACTATTTCCCCCTCACAACTGCAGCCAAATAGTTTACAGTCCCAACCAGGATGCTCCGGAGAGTGAAGAGCCCCTCTCTTCCCAATTACACTGGGGCAGCAGGCCCGAGCCAGGACTTCGCTGGCCGTCTGGGACGTGTTTTGACTTGGTCATACTCTTGCCAACAGAATGTGCTGTCAAACTTTCACATTTTTCTCAAGGGACCTTGAATGGAATTGAAGTTCAAAAACAATCATTTAATGGGGCCAGCCTTCCAAGTGAAGTTACCAGTGCTGGTCGTACAACGGCGTGAGTGTTCTCCTTGGAATGTACACAAGATTGAAATGGCAACTTTTACACCGTGGGTCCGAGTATTTGACCACAGTCTGAAAAAGAGAAAAGAAGGAACAAACTATTGATACACGGAACCACATGGATGAGTCTCAAATTATGCAAAGTGCAAGAAGACAGTCTCAGGAGGCCACATATTGTATGATCCTATTCTGAAAAAAGTTAAAACTGTGGAAATAGAAACCAGCTGAGTGGCTGCCCGGAGCTGGGGGTGTAGGGGAGGGTTGACCAGAAAGGAGCAGGGGGAAGTCTTGTATGCGTTCGTCAAAACCTGCAGAACTGTGCACACAGGGGGCATTTTCCTGATGCGAATTAACCTTAATTTTTTAAAAGTGGAAAAAGGCATTTAGAAAAGTGAATCCATTCAGCATTGTTTCCCTGGAGCATTGGGAAAGGTGGCATGCCTGAGCTGGCACTGCTTCCTGGGCAAGTGCAGCCAACACCCCTCCTGCCCGGAGGCCCTTTGTGTTACTTGCATTTTTCTAGGTGGCTCCTAGAAACTCCGGCATGGTGAGGATTTGCGTGGCCTGCCTCAGCACCTTGCAGATGCCAACGTTGGGGGGGTCCAAGCTTAGTCTGGCTCACTGTGGTGTCCCCACAAGGCTCCAGTGGCTGCTCGTAGCCCTCTTTCTCTGTCCGACCTGGAGGGGTGAGGAAGCCAGGGCCTGGCTCTCTTTTGCACGCCCTGAGGATTTTATCTCGTTCCTTCTTGGGGAAGGGAAAGGATTCAATCTCAGTGTGACAGAGGCTGCCACTTGATGGCCTAGGTGAAGGTCTGCTGCAGCGGGACCAAGCAATGAGAACGTTCAGGTGGGCAAGAGCCAAAGGTCCCACAGGGAAGTCAAGTCCAGGGTCAGGAAGCGAGTGACGACATGGAAAAAGGTAGGCCCCGCGGGCCCAGGCTCGGGAGCAGGTGCTCAAGTCAGAAGCGGTCCAGAATGACAATCAGGAATGCTCAACACGAGTCAGGATCAGGGAAATGCAGATTAAGCCACAGTGAGATACCACTTCACACCCACGAGGATGGTTATTATAAAGCAGAGGAACAAAGCGACAGAGAATGAGGGTGGTGAGGGTGTGGAGGAGTGGAACGCCGGTGCCCTGGTGGCCGGACTGTAAAATGGTGCAGCTCGGAGGGTCCTTGAAACACTACACACCGAAGTACCACGTGGTCCGGCAATCCCGGCTCTGGGCACATACCTTGGATAAGTGAAGGCAGGGGCTCAAACAGGTGTTTGCACACGCGTGCTCACAGCGTCGTCATTGCTCACGGCAGCCCGAGGTGGAAGCAGCCCACGTTGGCGAATGAAGGGATAAACAACGTGTGGTGCACCCCGCGATGCAACACCACGCGGCCTTGAGAAGGAAGATAATGCTGTGACAGCTCTGCGACGTGGGTGGGACTGGAGGACGTCACTCTCAGTAAGATGAGCCTGTCGGAGAAGAGACCAGCAGTGTGGGGTTCCATTTATCTGAGGGCCCTGGACGCGTCAGATTCTCAGAGACGCGACGTGGAATGGTGGGTACCAGGGACTGGGGAGGGGCTGGGGGATTAGTGTTTGATGGGGACAGAGTTTCAGTTTGAAAAGACGAGGAAGTCCTGGAGATGGATGGCTGCACAATAACGTGGGAGACTTGATGCCACTGAGCGGAACGCTGAAGCACGTTGCAATGATCACAAAAAAGCGGGCTCTGGCAGCAAAGCTAGAACCTTCTCCGTCAGGCGGGTGGTGCCACCGGGCCCACATCGGTGCACACGGGCTTTCCCTTCTTGTTCACACAGCGTCACGCTCACCATAGGCAAATGCGCTGTCACCCTGTGGGCTCTCCCGGGGGTGACGGTCGTGATCACTTGCTTCCACTGATGACAGGGTGCGCACAGAGACCCCGCATCTGCCAATGGACCCAGCAGACGCATCTGCCGGCGGACTCTTCTTTTCCATTGCTCCAGAGAGCTGCACGTTGTCACCTGGCCATGTGCACATCCCCTCGATCCCTCCCTCCCTCCCAGGGTGTGTCTTGTGAACCACAAATGGGTCTGGGGGCTCTCCTGTTCCTGCTTGGGTCCTGGTCCTGGCTGACTGCAGGGAGGGGACCTGCCACCAAGACACTGACCTTGCTTTGAGGCTAGGACTGCAGGCGGGAAGCCCTGCATCCACCCTGCAGACACCCCAGTGTAGGGTGTTCCCCCTTACTTTCCTCTGCATTGGTGCCCGGGGAAGAGTTGGTGAGCAGGTTGGGCCTCTCTCTCGGCTACCCGGCTGACCTAGTGGGGTCCCTTAAGTTAGTTCACTTACTCCCTAGTGTGGGGCCTGGGCAGAGGCCCTGGGCTGGGCTGGATGTGAAGTGGAAGTTGCAGATTTCACGAGGACCCAGGGGCTCGCCTCCTGTCTTGAATGAAGGGTGAGCGCCCCCACGCTCGTGTTTGTTAGGCGGGATCTTCCCGGCGATCCTGTGATCTCTCACCTGGAGGTCCCTGGCGGGTCCCCCTCTGCAGCCCTGCAGATTCCTAACTTCTGTGGGACTGTCACTCGGGCTCAGGCGAATCACCTTGCTACACACATGGTTACTGCCACACTGTGGCCATCTTCTGGGACTCTGCTGTCCAGTACAGTAGCCAGAAGTCACCTGTGGCTTTAAGTACTTTCAGGTCCACATTGAGATTTGCTGTAAATGCCTGGAGCGTGACAGGTTTTGAAGACTCAGTATGCCGGAAAGCACGTAACAATCCTCGTCAGTTCTTTTTATGTTGGCATGTTGGAGTGACACTTTGGATACACTGCGTGAACTAAAAAGAACTCACAGGTTGCATCTTACCTTTTGACAAGGTGGCTGCTGGCAGGTCTAAAGTCCCATCTGTGACTCAGAGAGTAATTCGGGGGCTCAGCAGTTTAGCACAACATCACCTCAATGCCGGTTAGCCGTGCAGACCCCAGCCCCACCCCAGGCCCGGGGAACCCGGATCTGGGGGACTGCGGGGCACGGGGAGCTGTTTTTAGCAGGCCTGCGGGTGAGTGTGGTGCCTGCTCCAGTCGGAGACCGAGCTTCTCCAGAGCCACTGTTCCCAGCCAGCTCCTGTCTCTCGTCGTTTCATGGGAAGTCCAGTGAGAGGACAAGAGGAAGAAGCATCGCAGCTTGTGGCACCCCAGGCCTCTGACCCCCTTAGTGTCCTCCCCCCGGTTCGGTGGACATGCTGACGGGGCTGGGCTTGCCCTTTCGCTGCCGGCTGTGGCAAAGGCTTGCCCTCCCCTGGGCGCCTCGGGTTGCTGGTGAACTTGAGTTCGTGGTGGCCTCCGAGTAAGGATCGCTGCGTTCTCATTGGCATCTTCACTCTGGCTCGATGGACGGGACGGAAACCCCTTCGGGAGAATACGGTACAGGAAGGGCGCGGAATCGGCTGTGGTGTTCGAGAGCTCGTGCACCGGGAAGCTCCTGGGGGGAAATGAGACTCCAAAGGCGCCCCTCCCTCCCTTTATTTCTGGGGGGGAAATTTTGGTTTCTTTCTCCTGGCAGTGAAAGGGGCGTGTATGAGAAAAGGGCTTTAGAGTTAGGAACCCCTGTCCTGGCCTTGCCCTCTCATGAAGTTTTATTTGGGTTCTTTTTAATCCTTGGCGACTTAATTTATCAAAAGGAGATAATGTAAGTCTTTAATACAGAGTCAAGCACGTGCAGGAATTCACACTTTTCAAATTTCTGAATTGCGCCTGTGCTGTGTGGACACGGCGTTCTGAGCAGGGTCTGGGGCCGCATCCTGCGATCAAATGCACTAATGTTTCTGGACTGAAACGTGTGCACCTTGTCACTAAGTGGCATTGGAAAGAGACTACATGAGTAGCTTCCCATCAGTTTAGGTTACGTTTTGCTGCCAAATGAATTATAAACACAGCCTTTCAGCTTCCAGAACCTTTTGGTATTCCGGTTTGTGGATAAGGACTTTGGTAGTGACTGTGTTGTCTAAAATAATGGCATAAACTCAGATGAGCAAATGTGCAGCTTTGGTTTCTTTTGGAATGGCTGAGGAATGCCCTGGATGGGAGAAGTTCCCAAAGAGCTGATGCCTGTGTCACCACCCATCTCAGAGTACTATGCTTAAGTGTCCGAGACAGCTTATACAGACATTCCAAGGTTTCAGTGCCTAACGTTGTTTTGATTTTTAGACAGAAAAAAAATTCCAATTCAAATGCATCTTTGAGTCTGGCTGTGCGTGCATGCTAGGCAAAGTTTCATTTCTTTGCAAATGTAACCCAAAGTAGTTGCAAACATGCACAACAGTGTCGTAGGTTTGCTGTGATAATTGAATGTGATATTGTATGCAAAGCACAGGGCATGATCCTTTTAACTGAGTGAATGTTCAGTACATATTATATTGTTATAACTATAAATGCTAATAATACAAGTAGGTAGCATGCCCTATTCTTATACTGGATAAAAAGCTTTTATGCAAATTTGCTCCTCATGTTTTAAAATACTTTTAGCAATGGGGGAAGTCATGTTCTTGTATTTTCAGAGCTTACCTTAGATATTCTCAGTTCATCTTAGTGACCTTAATGAAGTCACTCGCCCTCTGTAATGGTTAACTTTTCTTGTGTCAACTTGACTAGACCATGGTGCCCAAATACTTGGTAAAATGTTACTTGGGGTGTTTTTGGAGATGAACATTTACATTGGTGGACTTTGAGTGAAGAAGATGGCCCTCCCTTATGTGGGTGGGCCTCATCCAATCAGCAGAAGGCCTGTGTAGAACGGAAGAGCCCCCACCCATTTATTTAAGTAACATTAAGTAAAATTAAAATGTTAACCCTTCAGTCACACTAGCCATATTTCAAGTGCCCAGCAGTCACAGGTAGCTAATGGCTTCCATATTGGACTGCATAGATGTAGAACATGCCATCAGCGCAGAAAGTTCTACTGGCCAGTGCTGCTCTCGAGCTTTGCCCACATTCTCTCATGTGCAATAGTGTGTTGGAGCAGGAATTATCATCTCAATTTTTTAGATGGAGGTATTGGGGCTGAGGCTGAATAACTGGCCCCAAATCCCAGCTGATCAAGTGACAGAGGAACTCATAAGTGACCTCCTGGAGGGCCTGAGTAACCCATTGTCTTTGCACTTGTCAACCTATTGGTGGTGGTGACATGACACCCAGGGCGTCTCCCCTCGCTGTAGGCCAAGGACAGAACTGTGGGTGACAGGGAAGAGAAGGGGGCAGAGAGTGGGGGTGGGGGGGACACAGGGTGTTCTGGACCTGTCCGGTGCAGTCCAGGCACTTAGGGCCAACTGCACGGTGTCCCTGGGGTTTGGTGGCCTGTCAATCCTTGTTGGGGTGTGCTCCGTGTAGTGTGGCAGGGGGAGCAGCTACCTGTCAGAGCTTTGGGGTGAGCAGGAGATGAGGGAGAGAAGTGAGGGAGGGCGGGGGACTGGGAAGTGAGCAGATCAAAAGACTCAGGGTGTTTTTGGGATTGCAGAGTCTCGACCCTGTTGGTACGTAGACTGAAGCGACGCTGGTCTGTGAGTGACTCGTGGGGAGCAGTGGGGACGCTGGCAGCCCTGAGTCACATGCCTGAGGGGCCGTCGTCATGCTGCCCAGATGACTTGCTGGGAGGCCATGTTAGCTTCCTGCCAGATTCCAGACATCCGGATTTTTATGTGAAATGTCCCTAATTATGGACACTTATTAAAATAATGCGAGCACCCCTTCCATGGAAAGCAAATATCCCATTGCAGAATGACAATGCCACAGAGCTGTACACTGAAAAATGGTTACAACGGTCAAATTTACGTTCTGTGTATTTTACACCCTTCCCGCCCCCCAACACACACACGTGCACGTGCGCACACACGTACGCGCACGCACACACGCACACGTACATATGGATATACGTGCACGTGCGCACTCACGCACACATGTACGCACGCACACACAACCCCCCTGGGCCATGTTGGCACACAGGCTGTGAGTTTGTGACTTCGCCGGCTGCGGGTAAATCCTGCATTGTTGAAGATGTTAATAGACAGAGGTGGCTCTGTGACTTGGCTGAACAGAAGAGCTACGAATCCCAGGCCACACCCTGGAATGTGACTTCAGGATGCCTGGGGGTGGGGCCCAGGCCTCAGTATTGATTGAAATGCAGCGGGGAGTCTGAAGCAGGACGGATGCCCAGAGCCTCTGTGTAGAAGACGTGGTGATGGGCGGAGGAGACCTTCCCTGCCAAGACGGGAAGGCCTAGCACAGAGCCCAGGCGCAGGTGCCCCCTGCTTCCACGGTGACAAAGTGAGGACCTGTGCAGACTATGTTCAAGGTCAGGGGCGAGAGGCATCGCGACAGCAGCCGTCGGGATGGGGGAGGGGCTTTCCTTTCGTCCGGCCCCTGAGCCCAGCCCTTAGTTCTCTCCTGCAGCTGAAAAGGGGGGTGATTTGGGCCCCAACCCAGCCACACGGGCCTCTGTGTTTCTGTGAGTCTGTCTGCTCCTCAGGCAGTTTGGGACAATGGGTTGTCAAGCAAAGATGCCATAGTTGTCAGTGACAGCCACTTAGGCAGCATTTTGCCTTTCAGTTTCTATCTCCAGTCCCCCACCCCCACCCCCCACCCCCAGAAGAAGTTATAAATTCATTGTGGAGAAAACAGAAAATTAGAGAAACAGATTTGTGAGCAGCTAGATCAATTGGGGGAAAAGATTAAAGTCTAAATATATAGATTCACCAACAAATTTGTAGTGAACAAGTCCAAAGTGTTTACTGAATACGGACAGTTACTTAAAAACGTGTAACTATCACTTTGAGTACAAAAATGTTAGAAGTCCATTCATGATCAGACATCCAGAAGGGCGTCAGGAGGGCACAGACCCGAGGTGTCAGGCAGAGGGGGCAGTTTTATTAAAGGGGAGTGTGTTTGTGTAAAAATTAGAGGAGGCTTTGAATAATTCAGAGGGCAAATGAAGTTGCATGTCCCCCCTGAGCTGAATGTCGTTTGAAGTTTTGTGAGCCTGAGACGTTAGTTTAATATGAGAACAAGCCCCTTTGCAGCCTGAAGGCATTGCTCACCCCGTTTTCCCTGTAATCAGAAGCAATTGTTTGGGGGCCGGCTTGCAGTCCTTCGACTCAGCTGGTGTTGGATCAGATTCTAATCAAGAGATGGAAATGCTTCCTTGCCTGCAGTTGCATGGGCCGAGCGGGTCTGCTGAGGGAGATGTACACTGATCCTCCGTGGTGTAGGGTGCTCCGCTGGGCACGCGGTACCAGTTCTGGAGGCCGGGAGAGGGCCAGGAGCTGGGATGCGCACACCGGGTCAGCTGCTGGTCTGAGAAGCAGCCAGGGCCAGTAGGCGGCCAGGGGAAAACCATCACCTGGTGACTGGGACCTCTGGGGATGAATTGTCATCTTGCCTGAGACCTAACCACACAGAGGAGCATTTGTAAATGAGGTCAAGATAGGGACACTTTTTAGAACAGGGATAAACGTTTGAGGAAGTTTTAGGGAAGCATGTGGAGTTCAGACACACAGCTAAGAAATGTTTCAAACACTGGCTTCACGAACAGAGTCTATCAGCAACTTTGTGCACCCAGGAAGACATCTCAGCAGACTCTGTGTGGTGGGGGCATGGGAGGGCACAGGTGTGGGAGAGGCTTTTGTTTATCCTCTTGGTCAATGACTGTGGGTCACCATGTGGTGGTGGGAGTGGTTCTTCTGCTCCAGAAGCCTCTGTTTTGGTGCACACAGGGGCAGGGCATGGGATCCAAGTGGGAGAGGCTGTCACACCTCCAGCCTCCCACCTTCTCGGTCTTCGTGTCAGGTGCTGCTGGTTCCCAGTGCACCGTGAGCTCAGTCATCTGACCAAGCCCTGCTCATTTCCCCCGGGGAGCTTCTGCCATTTGCTTCTTTCCTGGACAAGACAGCCTTGAGAATTACCCCTCAAACAGGAAGTTGGTTTGGTTCTCAGCAGCCAAAAGACAATGACAAATATCCCTGCAACAGTGGCGCCCGAACATTTTTGTCTGCAACCCAGAAAGGATATACATATGCACACTCATGTGTGCATGTACACACACACACACACACACACACACACACACTTTCTCTCTCTCTCTCCCTCAATTGAAAAAGGTTTGAAGAAACAATACTTACCCATGGGAATGTGATAAAGTGATCTTTTCTATTATATCCTCCTTGTAAAAAGCGTGGGTCATGGCTCACGAAATCGATTCCACTTTGAAAGTGTCACCCCACAGCCATCTCTGGGGTTCTACATTCCTCACACTCCCAATGAGCAGTTTTTTATACTTACGGTTGGACTAGGTAAAGCTTTTTCCAATTTCCGTCTTTAAATGAATGTTTGCCAATTGATCCTTAAAGAATGGCATATATTATCTTGACAACAAAGTAGGCAGAAGAAAGAAAACAGAAATCTGTTGTGTAATGAAAGCAGCTCTGTAATTTCCAAACACAATGCCCATTGTATCGTCAGGAAGTACTAATGCAGCAACAGTTCAGCCTGGTTGTTGTGGAGCTTTCCAGTCCAGCTTAGATCACTGAGGGCGCTAGAAAGTGATGGGGTTTTGGAAACAGGCACATTTCTTTCAACAAGTATGAGCTGAGGACCTGCCCGGCATGAGGCCCTCTGCTGTGAGGGATTTGGGGGTGAGCGAGGCTGGGGTCTTGGTCTCAAGGAGATGAAAGTCTAGTCGAGAAGGGAAGACAAAGCTGTAGAAAATAGTCGTACCAGGTAACCGAGGTTCACGAGACAGGATGCAGAGAAGGCATGGGAATCCAGAGGAGAGCAGTGCCCAGTTCCCGGGGAGCAGGTGCTTTGGAACAAAGGGGGTGGGAGAGGGATGCCCCCATCACCAGGCACCCACTGGGGTGCAGCCGGTGAGGCCCTGGGCACCAGCACAGACTTACAGACCAGATGGCATCGCTGCAGCGAGAATCCCCATCTCAGTTCCTGTGTTCCTAGCTCTGCACCACCTCTGGAACAAAGTAGATGCTCAGTGCATACGCAGTGAATGCATCATCCCAGCTTGGGCAGCAGAGCTCCTGTGGGCCGTGGTGAGGCCTCAGCTGGGAGCACACTGGCCAAGGGACTCTGCACAGTCCTCCGTGGGGCTGAGACGGGGTGTGGGAGCTCCAGGGGGCAGATGGGCAGAGCCCAGCAGCCAGGGTGGGGCTGGAAGTCACTAACACGGCTTTGTGGCAGTGCGTGCCCAGCTCCCAATCAGCAATCACAAACTCTATCTGTGATTCCGCAAGTTGTCATTGAGAGCCTATGACACACAAGGTCCGGGAAAGGGATCTACAGACGCTAAAGGGCAAGGACCTGCCCTAATGAGTAGCCAGGCTCAGTGAACAAAGCTGTTGAGGAGGGGCGGGGTGTCATGTACGGAAGTAACCATGGCCAGTGGGACAGACAGGATAAGGGCCTAAGTGAGGGACAAGCAGAGGACGTGCAGGCCAGGGCCTCTGGCCACAACCAGGGAGGGAACTTGACTTGGGCAGGGACGAGCCGGCGTGCTGTGCTTTGGTCTACGTGTTACATTTTTCTAGTCATGTACCCATGCTTCTTAGTAACCTGGCTTCTTCCCAACCCCAGTTCACCTAGTCATGCTAACCTAGTACCCAGTACTCAGCCAAGTGCTTCTGTGTACCGTCGAGACTCTGCAAAGATTCTGCTCTCCAGGAATATGCCCCGTGGCAATGAGGGAAAGGAATGGGGATGACGTCATCCGATCTTCCAAAATGAAACGACTGCTGAGTCCTGGCCGGTGGCCCATAGGAACTGCTCTTGCCTGGTTACAGCCACTTCTTTTAAAGATGAAAGTCTGCCTACAGGACACTTACACCGGTCCCTTACTGTAGGGACTCAGTGTCTGGACAGAGGCTCAATATTTATTCTGTGTTGATGGGCTGTGCAAATTCTAGAATGGAAAGACGGAGTAACTGAAGGGTGGGTTGGACTGGGGGCAGCCCCAGAGCTGGGGGTGACAGTGGCAGAATAAAGAGCAAGGTAAAAATGGGGGACACTCAAGGCTTCTGCAGAAGTGAGGTGCTAACATGGGCACTGACCTGGGTGCTGATAGGAACGGGCCCCTGCAGATATTGGTGGGCAGCACCCCCAACCCCCATGGCCCAGTCAACCAGGTAGCAGTGAGCCTGTGCCTTTTATTTCAATGCCGCGTAACAACACTGCCATTTATTTACTGCCCATGGCACGCTAGGGGTGTGGCACACATTACTTCCGGCCCTCACCACCACCTTACAAGCTGCTGTCTGCATCCGCATTGCCTGTAGAGCCAGAGTGTGACAGCACAGGGATGCAGAGCCGAGGGTGGGACCTTCCCCTTTCCCTGTTGTAGGGGACCTGCGTTATGTTCATGGTGGTCACATGACGTTCTGAGAGGCCTGGCTCTAGCCAGATACTTGTTCTCTCTCCCAGGAGCATGCTTGTGCTAGCACACGCGGGGTGGCTCAGAAACAGCCTGAGTGGCCAGTCCACCGGCAGCTGGAAACCCTCAAGATGTGCTTCATATGCAGCAAAAGCGATGATTCTCTTCTGAAAGCATGCCTTCCTTCCGACTCCTCCTTCTGTTGAGCTCGGGGATGGGAGTGCCATCTCGAGTGCCCTGCTCGGGCCCCTGGGGAATCTGGTGTCTGCTTTTCTCTGAACGAACCAGAAACACTAGTGATTTTCCTCCCTGGGTTTGGCTTCCGACGTTCTGTCGTTGCAGGAAGAAACAGCCAGTCTCCTGGATTTCGGGGCATCCAATGCAGTGATTGCTCAGAGCCCTGAGATTTTAAATGTGAACGAAGTAACCGAGAAATCGCTCCATAGGTCTTTGTGGTGAGCGCGGATCTTCTCACTTGCCTTCAGTTTCCCTGAGCGGTTCCAGAAGGAAACAGCGGTGTGTAGACGTGTAACGCGTATTGCAGCAGTCACGACAGGACGCTGCGGTCCCCTGCCGGCCGTCCTCCGCCCGCGTCCTGCTCCTCAGAGGCGCCGGCTGCCCCGTCATTCCGCTGCTCCTTCCGTTGTCCAGTTCCTCCGCCCAACGACGCGGCTGCTGCTGCTGCTTTCTTGGACGTTGTCAGCCGGGGTCTCACCCCAGCAGTGCGGCTCGGTTCTCGCCCTGTGCCCTCCCACCATTGACGTTATCGCCTTGCGTGTCGTCCTGATAATCCCGCTCGTGGACTGGGATGATTGATTTCTTTTCAAATGCGACTTTTTCTTTTTTTCCAGTTTCCCACCCAAGTTAACGAATGCCACCCAGGGCACTGCCCATTTTGTCCTGATGTCCCTCTCTCTGCCACTTGACTCAGTAAGTCCTGATTATGCCAAGCTGGCCACTGGCCACGCGGTCCCTGCTCCGCGATGGGTAGCCCCCAGGGCTCGTTTCTGGGGGAGAGTTCTTTGTTCTTAGAGACACAAGCAGGGAAGGAACTGCCTGCATCAGTGCTGAGAACCTTCTTGTTTTCTTTCTTTGGCAATTTTCTCCTCTTGTTTTCTCTGCTCTTTTTGTGCCCCTGCATTTCTATTGGAATTTAGAGCTCTTTCACTGATACACTAATTGTCCTATCCTTGTCAGTTTCTCCTTTTTTGAGGGGTTCCAGTTTTGGGGTTTGATGAGAGACTTTCTACATTTTATCCTCAAAAGCTCCTATTGATTTTTGAATTTTGGGATAGTTTTAATTCCTGTGAGCTCTCCTTTATACCCTGCCTTTCCCTTTCTGCAACACCATATTCTTGTGTTATGGACACTCTCCTGTTTTTGAGGGAATTCATTAGATTTTTAACAATATTTTCTTCTGTCCTTCAACTGGTGAATGGAGAGACATATGATGGAGTACTACTCAGCAATAAAAAGGAATGAATTGTTGATACATGCAATAATATGGATGAGTGTAGGATGCAACATGCATTTTATATTAAGATTACCAATAACAAAACATTAATCATATTAAAGTAATAATATAACACTGCTATTCTCTAGTTTCGTCTGCATTAAAAGTGAAAGCAGCCAGACTGAAAAGGCTGCGTGCTGGATGATTGTATCTACAGCACACTCTCCATTAACCGCAGCTCGGGCTCGGGAGGGTTAACAGGGAGTCTGCTTACGTTTATCCGGCACCTGCCAGTCCCCATGGGGGCCAGCTGACTGAGAGTCTCCCATGTGTAACATTTTGGAAAAGACCAAACTATAGGGATAGAGAATAGAAGTAGCGGGGAGGGGCTGGTTCCAAAAGAGTGGCGTGAGAGAAGTTTTAGGGGTGACGCAGCTGTTCTGTACCGTGATGGTGCTGGTGGTTATTCTGTGTGTTTGTCAAAACTCACAGAACTGTACACCAAAAACAGTATGTAAAGGAAAACATAAATTTAAAAATAGTTTTCTTCTGTTTTCTGTATTTTTTACACCTGGTCTTAGCCAAAAGGCCGAGAAACGATGTTTTCTGTATTTTTTAATGCCTTGGCATTTTTTTTTTTTTTTTTTACTTTGAAGTTCTCCTTACGTATTTGGTTATTCTTAGCTGTTTATTCATGTTAAGGGATGGGAATCTGGTGTTGTACAGTGTGTGTTGTATGCCTTTGCTCGAGTTGAGGTGTTGATAATTAGGGGAGGAAAAGCTCCCAAAGTTTTACAAAGATGCACACACTACACATGCTCATGCACACACACACTCATGCACACACGCTCATGCACACACGCTCATGTACACATGCTCATGTACACATGCTCATGCACACACACACTCATGCACACACGCTCATGCACACACGCTCATGTACACATGCTCATGCATACACACGCTCATGCACACACTACACATGCTCATGCACACACACACTCATGCACACACGCTCATGCATACACGCTCATGTACACACGCTCATACATATACACGCTCATGCCCACACACGCTCATGCCCACACACGCTCATGCACACACATACTCACATATACACATATACACTCCCACACTCCCACACACACACTCACACACATATTCATACACACTCACACACACTCATGTGTGGAATTCCAAGCAAAGGTGTGGGAAATCACTGCTGGTCATTTTTCCCCCCTAAATTCGTCCTTTTGTACTTGAATGCCCCTGGGTTTTCCTTTCCTTCTCTCTTCTCCAGCTTTTGGTATGAAGTGGAGAATTTGCAGCCATTTCCCAGCATTCCTTTACTTGTTTCACCTTGATGAGAGGACCTGTCGTAGGGGCCATGGGCCTGCCAGGTTTCAGACTGCAGGGCCGGCCCCACGACCACCACTCAGGCCCCTGCGCCCAGCCTGTCTGCTTGGTGGGGATGCCCTGCCCACTGAGGGAGGAGGCTTTCCGCAGCTTCAGCCTTGTTGACACAGAGCGTGCTCCCATGGAGAAGTGTGTCACACAGCTTCCTGTTTGCTCCTCCTGTCAGAGCTGTCCTCCCGCCCCAGCAGTAAACCTGGGACGGGTTTCTCTAGTGAGGAGGAGGGTAGTCAGTGGGTAAACATGCTGGTTCCAGAAATCAGTGCAGGACCAGTGGGCTGCAGGCCTGGCAGCTGCCCTGCTCAGAGGAGCAGCCCCGGAGGGCGTGGTGGGAGGGCCCTGCCGGGGGAGGGTCCTGCCGGGGGAGGGCCCTGCCGGGAGGCTGTCAGGACCCTCCGTGAGCGAGGTGAACCCCGTGCCGTCACTCCCGTTTCCATGACTAAAACACACGCGCACATGTCACCCAGGAGAGGATGGGATTGTAGATCACTAAACGAGGCCGACTAATGAGCCTCCTGACTCTTGCTGAAAAGATAAGAAGAATGAGACGGCATTTCTTTGCGAGTCTTTGATGAGAATGGATGTTTGAGGACCTCATGCTATTTAACAGGGAATTTCTAAAGTGTGATTTTAAATATTTCAACCGTGCTCATTGAAATTCAGGCTTACTTAGGTTTGTGCTTCCTGGGAATGTTTGGTTTTTGTCTTGATAACCAGAATGTATGACTCCTATGGCCTGTCCCAGAAGTGCTAGCAAGCCCATTTTCCATTCTGGGGTCAGGGATGGGGTGTTACTCAAACACATGTCTTTGCTCTTTAAGAAAGCATTCTTGAATTTTGTTGGGAGTATAAGGATTCTTTTACTTTTTTTTTCAAGTTTTGGTGAAATGTACAATTCCTGCAAGTTCACTAAAGCAGTATTATTCACTTATTTTGGGTGTGTTGAAAAACCAATAATCCCCAGCATGTATCATTTATTTTTATTGCATGTTTCTAGGCAAGTAGGTTCCTAACTAAGTAATATATGTTTTCCTTTTCTATTTTTCTTCATCGCTTAGATAAAGACATTCCAAGCATGGTGATCCAAGATGCCTTGTTCATTACATAGCATTTCAACTAATGGAAATGCAAACTCTTAACCAAAGGCTGTGCGCCATGGAAGTCAATGCCTTTCCACTTAGTTGGAGCTTTTTGTGGTCAATCGTGCACTTTACGTCCTTGCTTTCTGGTTTTACTGGCTTTTTTGCTTGGGCTGCAACATGGTATTAAATATTTAGCTTCATCCTTCTGATTATGCTTCTGCTGGAAGATAAAAAGACATTCACATTCCAGAAAGAAACGGTTTGAAAGGGCCCTCTTTCGAGTGACCTGTGCGGGCTTTGTAGCTGAAGGTGATTTTGCACTTCCTCCCTGATGGCGTTAGGAAGATTCCTTTCTTCCTTTCAGAGAGCAGACAGGTCCTGCGATTTATAGCCTGCAGCCCCGCAGATAAACGGGGGCCACCAGCCACCCCCTTCATGCATGCTGAAGTCCCTCCCAGGCACAGGAGGGTTGGGGTTGCACAGCTCAGGGGTACGCAGCTCAGGGGTGTACAAGGCTGTGAAACACGCCCACTTGGGGGAGGTGTGGCTGAGCAGGAGTTTGTGAAACCATCTGTGCTGGCCTCCGTGCCCCCCAGCAGGACTTGGCCTCCTTCCCCGCCTGCTCAGGTAGATTACAGATTCTCTCCCTCCCATCCACAGGACAGAAGCTGAAGGGCCTCAGGGACTAGGGGTAGAAAAGTGAGGGCAGCGGGTTTGCCGGGAATGCTCATCGCGTAAGGCACTTGGGGTTAGAGAGACGAGGAAGGGAATAGATGCATGAAATGTTACAGCATTGTGGTGGCACTTGGGCCGGTGAATGATTAGGACCAGAGGCTCTAAACCTGAGAGCAGGTCCTCAGTCGCCTTCCGGTGCCCGACTCGTGGCATGGCCTATGGGGCAAGCAGGCGTGAGTTAGGAGGCCAGGTCGCCGCTGGAGGAGGAGGAGGTACACGCCTTGTGAACACACCTGGGAGTTCAGGGTTTTAAAACGTGCCACCTGCTTTTCCAACAAGATGATCGCAAAGCCTGGTCTGATTCAGCCCTGGGGATGGCATGGCACCGCCTGTGGGTATAATGAATACATTCCCTTTTCTGGAAGTCAGAAGTGTTTGCCTTTGCCTAGATTTGAAGTCCCTCTGTTTAGTCCCCTGTTACTAAACACCGGCGCCTAATGGTGCTGTTGGGAGACGTCGGTCTTCTGGGGCATCCTGCAGGCAGAATATTAGTCTTCAGTGCATCCGCTCTCCTCACCCGTCTTCTGAAGTAACGGCCGAGACTGGACCACCAACCCTTGAGGGTCCAGTTCGGCTGTTCTCCCGCCTTTGGAAGGTGCCCGACCTTGGAACGGCGCGCCGGCCGCCGGGGCAGGCCCCGCTCTGGTGAGCAGGCAGGTTCTGCGAAGAGAAAGGGAGCCGGTACGTGAGCGCCATGCTCCTCCCTCGGGAAATCCGTCTTAGAGCAAGCAGGTTGGCGTTTCCTCAGCACTTCCCCACCAGGGAGATCACAGGTGAGGAAGTGCATAGCGGGGGACGAAACGGGGACACGCGACTCCAGCATCACCCAGAAATCCAGCGTCACCTGCAGATCGGGTACCCGCGAGCATGGGGGGCCAGCGGAGTCCGCAGAACTACGTGCGCACGCACGCACTCAGCAACGGCAGCAAGGGGCGAAGCTCTCGTGTCCCCAGTCCCTCACGGGAATTTCTGCCCTCTTGGTCACGTGTGCTCAGAGCTGCTGCTAACAGCAGCTTTTATCACACCTGGCCTTGCTTTTCTCACCAGAGTTCCTAGCTTCATGTGCATTAGGTCCCTTTTCCCTCAGGAAGTGCAGATTTCTCTGAGGATTAGAGCCTCTCCTGTATTTATCTTGTATTTCCTGTTGTTCCGTGCACTCTGGTCGATGCTCAGTAACTTGGGTCCGTCTCAGAGCCCTTTGGAGTCCTGTCACCATGCCACCTTATCTTCCTAACCCATGAGGCTGCGGTCTGAGGAGGACCCAGCCTAGATGGGGACATGGAGAACCGGGCTCTGCCCTGCTGTGACACATCTTAGCTGTGGCACTGTGAGTAAGTCTCCCTGGGCTTCAGTTTGCTCACATAAAACAAGAGGGTGGAACTAATTAGTGTCTCACTTCCTTTCCACCTCTAACCCTCAGTGATTCTGTGGTTAATAAATGTTCAGCAAGACATTACCCAGAGAGCTAAATACATCAAACAAGATTCAATTATGCCACCATATTAATTAATTGAACCAATACTTACTGAGTGCCTACAATGTCTTGGACACGTCTGGTCACTGGGGACCTGTGGTGAACAGGGCTTATAAGATCCTAATCCCGCCAGAGCTCACACCCTAGTGGGAGAGGAAGACTATAAACACAGGAATGCACGGAGTAGCTGGGAAAGGCTGGGAAAGAAACAGGGGCTGTGATCGGGAAAGAGGATGGCCATCGAGGAAGCCTGCCCGAGGAGCCTCAAGTGTGAGGGAGGCTGCCACGTGCAGATCCAGGCATCGAGTGTGCAAAGCACTGACAGCAGCAGTGCAGAGCCCATGGCAGGCCACAGGGGAGACCCCAGCAGAACAAGCAGAGAGGGAGGCAGAGGAGAGTGAGGCAGCCCTGGTGGTGGTGGTGGTGGGGTTGTGGCAGAGAAATGACCTAGTCTGATAAGGGTGGTAAGACATTGCTCTGCTGTCGTGTGTGAAGGGAGAATGGTGCTTTGGAAGTGAGAGTGGACGCCAGTCTGGGAGCAGACTGTAAGTGGCTTACGGAGGAGATGGTGATGACGACGGAGATGGAGAGAAGTGGATGGGCTGGGGATGAACGTTGGAGTCCATCTGACTGCCCCTGGTGGATTGGGTACGGGTGACAGGAAACAGCTGAGAAAGCTTTCCATGTTTCGGGCTCTGGCAATGAAGCAGACAGTGGCCCCAGTAAACCAAGTAGGGGGGACTTGGAGGGTGGGCAGGGGGTGGTGGTGTGAGGTCGGCAGTAGGCAGGAGGTCTTTTATCCAGCCCTAACTCCCTGGACAAGTCCTTAAAATTCTAACACCTCATTTTCTCTTGATAAAGACTCAGCTCTGGAAATAGCTTGTCTCCAGTGTTTGCCAATAAAAATCTTAAGTTAAAAACGATCTCACTTCAGAGATAGGCAGTAAGAAAGAAGAAATACTAATAGCCAAACATCATAGGAAATGATGTGTAACCTCACTAGAGGCAAAGTAATGACAAAATACAGTAAGGTTTGTTAACCTATCACCTTTAAAAATTGATGGTTCAGTGGAAGGTTGGCATGGTGCTTGAGAGCATGGACTGTGGGTTCAGATCCCAGCTCTTCCACCTACTTTCAGAAGTTGCTGCCTTAGTTTCCTCATCCATAAAATGGGATAGTAATAATATCTAGCCATAGGATTGCTATTCCAGCAAAGCCCTGGAAATGAAGCCTGGGAATGGTAAGCGTTACTCGGGTGTTCACAAAAATAAATTTCTAGTGTTGGTCAAACTTTGTCCAATTAAAAAATGTTTTTGAATCCCTACTGTGTGCTTGCTAGTATGCTAGGCTTGAGAATAGAGTGGTGATAAGAGGAGGAGGTGTCTGCTCTCCTCGAGCTTATCTGGGATGAGGGGGAGGCAGATAATAAACAGGTCAACAAGCACAAGAATCAGATAACCTTGGTGAGAAGTGTGTTCTAAGCATGGTGACCATGTGTCCACTTGATACCTGGTCTACTCACATTCTGTCTGGTTTAACATGTTGAAACTCCCAAAAGTGTTTCAGTTGCATATAAAAACTTGTACATGAATGATTACGATACTGTTATTTAGAATTTCCAAGACTTAGAAAGAACCCAAAAGTATTTATTACATGTATTTATGTGGGGAGGTGTCCATGGCATGCAAATGGAAAATTGGGCTTACAGAACCCACTCCCCTAGAGTAAAAAAAATATATGAGGTATACACATCAATTTCTTGGGGTGAGAGCAGGGGACTTTGATATTTTTACTTCTTTATGCAGCGAGGATCCATTTTTTAAAAGATATTGGCAATGTAAATATTTCCATTTTGGGAAAAATGTCATCCAAGACCAAAACAATAGAAAGTAAATATTAAGCACAATAGACACAAAATTAATATCCATGTTTTCTGCCATTATGGAAAAAAGGATTGGTTTTTTATTTAAAGGGGAAAACAGAAATTCTTTTTGTTGGCAAAAATGTGAATGAGGCTTCTTTTGGAGAAACATGCAACATTTTTTTATTGGAGAGACTTTAAATATTAATTCATATAATATTTGGCTTATGTGTCAGATTGGTCTAAGCTATAAAAACCAAGTTACCCCTTTTCATGGCCCTCTATAAAGGGGAGATAGTATCATTTCATATGTCTATGTTCTTCACTGTTTATGCAAGGTAAAATAAAATAGCTTCTGCTACCAATAAATAAATAAATAAAAGTGTTCTTTCTAAATACAGTCCTGTTTTTCTGTTAGAATAAAATGTGACCTAACTACTCACGTTCTGTACATAGATAAGGAGAGTTAATCGGGCTCCGGAGAGCTGTTCTAGTTGCCATCGTTAGGCTTGCCATGGCAGATTCAGCACCATGGACAGTAACGCACCCTGAGCAGGTGCTCAGCACCTCCGAGTAACAGTGACTCAGCGCTGAGCCACACTGTGCGCTGAGGCTGACTGTGAGACCTGGTCTGCAGCGCACCGCACTTTGGACTGCCTCTAACTGCGCCTGTTGGGACTCGACCTGCAAAACATTATGAAGCAGGACAATAACCTGTAATTCCTAAGTAATTACAATTGCAGAAAACAGAGTAGAGGGTACCACCACACTTTTGAAATCAGGTGAATACATTGACTTGTACGCACATACTTTCAAGTGATGTAATATGAAATTATCCTATTAAATGTGGTGGCACACCACTGCATCATCGAAAATGTCGACTAAAATTTGAAAGTTGGGATTTTGAATTTTTTGCATTATTACACTTTACCATTCAATTTGGGATTCATATCCTATACATTTTTCTGTATCTAAAGTTCTTCTGAAGGGTGACTTATTACATGGTAGGAGTTGCAATTGGAGCTCTTTTGGCAAATATGTTTTATTAACTCCGATGGAATTGTATTTACATTCAAAGGCACAGCACTAGAATAGTTACATGAAAATGCACAACTGACAAAGCATTGCATAGCAGACCTGGCAGCTGAGGGAGGCTGTACAACAGTATTTTTTAATCTTTTAAAGCTTATCCTCCCTATTAATAGCATAAAATATCCCCCAAACCTCTTTTATTTATTTTCTAAATTAAATATTATGAGAAATATAAATCAAACAATGATGATCAGAATGGACTTTTCCATATACTCCCCTCTGGAAATTCTGGTACAGCCCTTCTGGGGTGAGGGGGAGAGGGTGCCCCACCAGTTACCCAGCTGGGAAGGGAGAGTTTATAGTCTTCATCTTAAAAGACTGAAGAAAACCCAGGGCTGGTGTCATTTCTGTTATTGGTGATGTTGAATTTGGTCACTTAATTAAGGAAGCTTCCAGCAGTTTATCGTAAAGATAAATTTTTTCTTTTGTAAGAAATAAAGTAATTGGAAGGATGGTACCTTGAGATTCTGTAAAAATTCTGTTCCCCAACAATCTTTCACCTACTGTTTTTAGCAAGCATTGGTGTCCTCGCCCAAGGTAATTATTACCCTGGTGTTTACAAAACGGTGATCTTTCTAATGGTATCATTTTCCCTAGATTAGCTGCAAGTCTTCTGTGAAGAAGAACCTTCCTTTCCCATCAGTATCAGTATGCACTTGTGGATTTTTAAAATTTGAATTTAAGATGGAATGTGTGTTTATCATCCATTTCTAACATGAATCATGTTGAGGTTTCAATTTTCCCATATTTGGCTAGCAGGAGCCCCTATTCAAAAGGTTTTTGAGAAATATGTGGATTGGGTGAATGAAACAATAATAAAGTGATGAATAAATCTGTGTTTGCAGTATATTTTTCTCCTGAGAATGCGTATTGCTCAGTGTAACATGCTGCTTTTTCTGTTTGTCTCCAGGTCTCATGGACTAATTGGATCTCATTCAGCAGGCACCTAACAGAGAACTCGTCCTGCTGGCAATCAAGACAATGTTTGGTTTTAAAACTGCTCTGAAAAATGACTGAAAGCAGTATCTCAATGTGACATTGTCAGGGAGCAACAAGCATCTCAAGAATTTCCTGTTAATCAAAGAGCAGCTTGAAGGAAGCCCCCTTTCTGTCACTTAGGACTGCTTAAGGGTGGAAAATGAGTGTCCCGCTGGCTCCTAAGAAATCATGTTACACTCAATTGCAGGACAACAGAAAGGGAGCAAAGACTAATAGTGACAGTCTCCTAAGTCTGGGAGATACAAATGCCAATCAAATCGTGGTCGAGGTCAGTCCCTCTTATGATGAGTCTGAGCCATGTGACCTGACAGATGAAATTGGAAATGCAAATTCACATGAGCCAGGAAATAGTACGCATTTCCATAAGGAACTTCACCAACTTCAGAGCTTTGAGAAAGGATCAAAGGCTGCCCCCACCAGCCTGAAAGATTTTAAATTTTCTTTGACTGCTCGTGGGGAGCTAACCGAAGAGCACACGACGCAGAGAGGCACTGCTCTCCTGCAGACGCCGCAGACGGTCCAGGGACCAGGTCTGGCAGGTTGGAGGAATGTGATGGGTGAAGCCAGTCCAGACATTTTGGCTAAAAGAGGCGCTGAAATTCCCCGGCATGCTCCCAAGGATAAATTGGCAAAGACCCTTGACAATGAGGAACTGAGAAGGCATGCTTTGGAAAGGGCCAGCGGCCCTCCTGCCGGAATGGACACGTTCGCGAAGGAGCACTCTGGGGGCCTGAGTCGGCAGCTTCTACCACCTGCCCCACTGGACTCTACGGGAGTGCCAGGTCACGGGGACTGGGTTGGGGTGTGGCCACAGAAGGCAGTGACAGCCCACACCCCAGGGACAGCCTTTCCTCCAGCTGATAGTACCTCCGAGGGGAAGAGTGTGCGTCATCCTAAACCATCTACCTCAGAAACCCAGGAGCACAGCTGCTTAGAGACCCAGATGGAGGGGGGACACGTGCGGGAAGTCAGCAAGGAGAGCACCCCACGTTCTGCCCATGCACCGTCGGCTTCGCAGGAAGTCCTGAGGAAGCCGGAAGCACAGCTCAGTCAGGGGAAGGGAGAGCAGAAGCCGGAGCTGACTTTGGTCCAACCCAGGACGGTGCAGGAGTTAGTGTCAGCCCAGGCTGAGTGTCTGTGGTGTCCCAAGGAAGTCCCGAGTGGGGAAGCACAGCAGGAAGCCACCACCCAGGCACTCAGCAGTCCACCCGCCCCTGGCAGTCCCCACCCACTCGGCCTGGGAAGAAGTGGAAACGAGCAGAACAAGGGCGCCATGCTCCCCGAGGAGCAGGGTCCTCTTCAGACCCCCCCCAGACAGGGCCCTGCTTCCGTGGGAGCTGTTGATAACCAGGCCCCTGGCAAAATTTCACCAAGTGCAGCTAGGAGACTGGGTGACTCGGCATCCAGCAGCGCCTCCCCAGGGGATGGTCACGTGGCTTTTATTCCTGATGACCCAACGGACAGCAGGCCCTCAGGTGTCGCTCAGGAGAAAGGGAACAGGGACAGTGCTATGGTTTTTCCTTCAGATGCTTCTGTTGGAGAGAGCAAAACTGGGATCCCTGAACCCCTCGATCCTCAAAGCAGCAGCTCAGAACCACGGGAAAGCAAAGAAGTCCCTATGTCTGTTGCTGAAAATAGGAACCTTCTAGAAAACGCAGTTAAGACTGAAAGTACGCCAGCAAGAACAGATTCTCTTCTCGGTATCCCAGCCCCTCTCCACCCAGAGACAACTGTGAATGTGAGCCACCAGCCTGCACCACCCAGTACCCGTTTTCAGGACGTGAGCATGTTGAGTGTGGACGCAGGGTCCCCCTCGGACGTGAGCATGTTGAGTGTGGATGCAGGGTCCCCCTTGGCTGCCCCTCCGCCCACCGACAGTGTGTGGTTGTGGAACACCTCCCCAAAAGTGCCTGACAAGAACACCTGTCCCAGTGGGATCCCCAAGCCTGTCTCCACACACCCCGAGGCCACGCCTTCCCCCCAGGGGGGACTGGAGAACCCCCAGGTTGACAAAACAGAAGAAAGGACAGAACCCAAGCCCGTCATTTTGCCCAAGCCCAAGCATGTGAGGCCCAAGATCATCACCTACATCAGGAGGAGTCCTCAGACCCTTGGCCAGGTGGACACTTCGTTGGTCCCAATGGGGCTTCCGTATGCCCCGCCCACATGTGATACGCCTCTTCCCAAAGAGGAGAAAGTGGCAGGAGGTGACCTGAAGCCGGCTGTCAGCCTGTACGAGAAGTTCAAGCCAGACTTGCAAAAGCCAAGGGTCTTCACTCCTGGATTGATGGTGTCTGGGATCAGGCCCCCAGGACACCATTTCACTCAGATGAGTGAAAAGTTTTTGCAGGAGGTAAGAGAATGCCATCGTGATATGGTCTAAGTTGAACCCCCTAAAGTTTGTTATTTTCAATGAATTATGCAAACAGAATAACATCTCTTAGGAAACCACAGATTTTGGTGGATACTCTTGTACAGAAATGGATGTTTTTAATAGAGGAGATTGTAGACAAAGGGACAATTTTGACTGGAAAACATTTGATGGTCATAATGACATGGATCTTTCGTCTAAGGAGACTCATTGAAATTCCACTTGAGAAAATACGCATGAAGTTAGAGATAATGAGTGTGCGTTTGAATTGGCTCCCGCCCCTACATGAGTGAACGTGACTCTTCTAGAAGCAGGTCAATGGAAAAGGAAATCCAGAATAAATATATTATTCACATCGGTCAGACTTCGTCCTCTGAGGGAGGAGAGTTCCCTAATGGGACAGTCTCATAGTCAGACGCGTGAGCACAGCGAGTGGGAAACGATGTGTTAGGCAGGACTCCGAGGCCACATAGCCGGGCACGTTTTGGTTCTTCGAGCCCGCGTGCGAGTGGAATCCGTCACTTGCTTCCGGTCTCTTTTCCAGTGCCCTTGATTGCAGGGGCCGTGGTCCCTTTCAAGCCCCTTTCTCTACTTCATTTCCTCTCAGCATTCATTCCCTGTGACATACGTGTGTTTTTGTTTTGCCTGCATTAACCGGAATGGGAAGTCCGTGAGAACAGAGCCTTCTGCTTTCTGTTCCCCGCTGTGACCCCAGAGTTTCAAACAGTGCTTGGCCTAAATACGTGCTCAATAAATGCTGAATGACAGCTGGATTATGAACTGACATATGCTAGGTCCAAAGGGAAGTCAACCCACACTCCCTGGAGATGGAGTGACCACATTCAAAATGGGAGCCTAGCTCGATTGACTACACTGACATTTTTACAGACTATATGGTTCACAGCAGGAGGTGTCAGCCCTGGCAGAGAACCCATTGTCAGCAGCAGATCTTGACCAAGGTTAGCAAGCTGACCCCTGGGGCAGACCCTTAGCACCGAGTCACATGGCTCAGCCCCTGTCTGCTGACTGGGCTCACTGGTGAGGCTTCCCCACCCCCCACCCCGGGATCTCCAGAGAGAGGATGCGGATGGGAGAGTTCAGGGTCCAGCCTCGTGGGCAGGGGCTCATCTCTCGGTGCAGACTGCACGGTGACCTCTTTTAAGTGCACTGACAGTGTGCTCTGAGGACACTAGAGTCTGGCCTTGGCGATGGCAGCCCACTCACAATAGATTGCCAGTCTGGTGTTACAAGTCAGTCTCTGAGCTCAGTTAATGCTAGTCTTTCTCACATTTCCCCAAATGCATCTCCCTGAGCCTCCACAGCTCAGGGTCTGGGCTGTTCCCTGAGGCAGGGACGTCCCTTGTGAGGCCCCTGGGAGGCAGCCTTCTGACCCTCCCCCGAGCTGTGGGAACCAGAGCTGGTTAAGTAAACGAATGGACCTTTTTCTTCCCTAAGTATCACTGCGGGCATGACAGCTCGTGCACGTTAGGGTCCCCCAAATCTGGCATATTGGAGCATCTCTTTGACAGGCACCCCCTGCCTGGGAGACAGTCATCATCAGTGCTAAACCTTAGGCTGGCTTTCCTGTGGCGTCCTGGTGACCTGTCTGGCCACCAAGGCCGTACATGCAGATCGGAGTTACCCCCAGCTTTTCTGTAAGTGGTACCAAAGCAGCCACTTAAGTTCTTCCGTTTGTACCATTTCCCCAGATAAAGTAATTCGATACGTCTTGCCCCCACGCCCTCTTCCCCCCACAGCCCCCCCCCCGCCCCCCGCCAAAAGCCTCTATGGTTTTCTCTGCAAAAACACATTCATGAGAGAAACTTGATTTGGAGATGTAGGCAAAAATGCTGTTATGGTCTGCAATTCTTTCTCTGTGATCCTTCCTAATTTTTCTTTTTGTGTATTTCTTTTCTGTCATCGCTCTGTTCCCTTCATAAAGCAGAGACTAAGTTCTATATTAAATGCATATTTTCCCACACAATATGTTTTCTATTATTAATCCTCTGGGAGCCACCCAGAGGGTCAAGGAAATGGGATAATGTGAGTGTTGGTGTGGCCTAGCAGTGCTGCGGGGTTCGGAGAGGCCCCATTGGTGTGGGGGCAGTGGTACTGCTGTGCCCCAGTCACTCTGTCTGGGGACCATTTTCTGCTGTGATCAGAGTG
This sequence comes from Lyroderma lyra, assembly GCA_004026885.1. Classification (NCBI taxonomy): domain Eukaryota; kingdom Metazoa; phylum Chordata; class Mammalia; order Chiroptera; family Megadermatidae; genus Lyroderma; species Lyroderma lyra. Next base: position 83,217 of record PVJL010004126.1, read on the forward strand.
TCTGAGGCCCAGGCCCTGGTCTTGGGCTACAAGATAGAGCAGAGACGCCCAGGTGTAGTGCTGGGGTAATGTCTGTGATTATCTTCTTTAATCAGAAGTAGCGGGTAGGCTGGCCGATCTCTGTGATTCCCTGTAGCTCAGCGAGCCCCTCTCCCGTGTGCAGCCTTGGCGCGGTGGGGTGGGTGGAGTGGGGGATCGAGGACATCCTACCCTTCTCTGTGTCCCGCTCCCACAGGAGGGCTTCAGCCAGTCTTTAGGAAACGAGCGCATTTCTGACCTGTTGCAACCGAAGTATTTTTCAATTGTCAAAGTCCTATGTCTTTTTGTAAAACGGGAGAGTCTTAACCATAAACGCCTGAAGCAGCCTCAGACTTCGCTGTTGGCATGGCCAGGCCCCTGCTAGTGAGACAGCACGAGCAGAGACGCGAGGTCAGGAGTGTGCTCCTGGGACAGAGGGCGTCTCCGCCCAGTTGGCAGGAGCCACACGGACATCAGAGCTTCTAGAAATGGCTTTCAGGATCCTCCAGATCCAGTCTGCCAGGACGATAAAATCTGCTCATTGTTTAGATTGTTTTCTGTGTGCAGCCATCCTGAGGTTGCAGGGATACTTTCTCCTACTGATGCCTTGGAGGGACGCTTTGACTTCTTGGTGTGGGGTGGTGGGAACAGGGAGCAGGAGTGAGGGGACAGAGGTTAGTTAGGCAGTGTGCTTGTGACCTATAGACATTTGGTTGGGGCTGATCTTCCTTCCTGCTACACTTCATCCCTGAAGACACTTTTTGTCAGGGTTTTCCCGAGAAACAACATATATACAGGCATGTATGTTGTCTGTCTGTCTGTCTGCCTGCCTGTCTGCTTGACTGTAAGGCAGGGGTCCCAAAGCCCTGGGCCACAGACCGGCAGACCAGTATCAGTCCATGACTGTTGGAAACCTGGTGGCCACACAACAGGAGGTGAGCCGGGGGCCAGTGAGCGAAGCTTCATCTGCATGTACAGCCGCTCCCCATCGCTGCCATCACTGCCTGGGCTCTGCCTCCTGTTAGATCAGCAGTGGCATTAGAGTCTCATGGGAGCATAGATCCTACTGTGAACTGTGCAAGCACCTCCCCCCTCCCCCATACCCCACCCCAGTCTGTCTTCCACCAAACCAGTCTCTGGTGTCAAAAAGGTAGGGGACCATTGCTGTAAGGGTTTGGCTCATGCAGTTGTAGAGACCCGGGGAAGAGTTGGTGCTGCAGTTCCAGTCCCAAGGCACTAGGCTGGCAGAGTCCCCTCTTCTTTAAGGGAGGTCAGTCTTTTCCTCTTAAGGCTTTCAGCTGATTAGATGAGGCCTACCCATGTGATGGAGGCTAATCGGCTTCATTCAAGATCTATTGATTTAAAAGTTGACCTCATCTGAAAAATACCTCCACAGAAACATCTAGAATAATCTTCAACCAAATAACTTCGACCAAGTTGACAAAATTAGTTACCACCTTCCTGCCCCTTCCAAATAGCTTCTCAGTGAAGACTCCACATTAACCCCACGTCTCCCCAGCCCGCGGGCTCACCAAAAACAGGACGGGGCAAATGTGCAGAGGGTCGGTCCAGAAGAACTGATTTGTTTGTTTACTGACCTTAGGAGCTTGTTGAAAATCACAAACCTCCTTTAGTGTGCTTTCAGAATTACTTCTCTCAAACGTCTCCATTAGAGGAGGCGGAAGAAAAGCTTTCGGGCTTGATCTCTTAAGAGTTTATGGCTGTGCAGTGATACATTCTGTGTTCCGTCAATGAAGATGAAAGAAAAGAGTGTGAAGCTGTTTGTAGATGCCCTTGTTTTGTTAAAAATGCACAGCTTAGATATCTGAGGTGTGCTTTTCAACTTCAAAGCACTTGTTATCTTACCAAACTACCCAACAAAATGACAGGCATCGAAGTTACTGAAATCGTGAAGTTACAAAAGAATTGAGCAATTACTGAGATCAGCATATTGCAATCCGAAAAGCCTGACAGGTGTGGGTTAGAAACGATAATTTCATCTTGTGAACACCTGCTAAAAGCAGTGAGCAGTGGCCCCTAAATTTAGAAACAAAAATAGGAATATGGAGGAAATATGAGTATACTATAACAAAGACTAATAGTAAGAGAATGAGTAGAGAATGGTAAAAATTTTATCAGACAGCAGACAAAGAACGTTTGTTTTCTCGAAGGAATAGAATTTACTGCTGCCTGAATTCAGTGTACCTACGGTAGCAGCCATGCATATTTTACAATGTGATTACGGGGAAACTTTAAATACCTAATCTTTGTTGCAATAATGTCAGTTTAAGAAATTTGTATTTATTTCAACATTAAAAGAGTATCACATTAAGGGTTTATTGCTTTAACAGCCTGGATCAAAGCTTTATAACCCCTATTAAAGAATATTGTTAAGTGCTGTGACTTCTGAATATGCTTGACACATAAAATGTATTGTGATTTAGAGCAGAATTAATGAACAGATGTATCTTTTCATGCATAGCTGCTGGCACTGTTTTGTTTTTTTTTTATTGAGAGGAAATAGATTATTTAGTTGCCTTGGTTTTTCATTTTTAGTCTGAAGAAACACTGATGATATGAACAGGCTTTCAGTCTAGAATTGCATATATAAAAGGGAACCAGGAACCATAAATTATATTCTAGTCCGAACTATTAACTACAGGCAAAAGTAACAGGAATGTTATGTTACTAAATTGAGGAAAGAATGGAGACATGACTCCTTTATTTAATAAATATTTATTGACTTGGGCTCTGTGCTAGGCACTGTTCTGGGTGCTATGAATGCAGCACGGGTCTGCTTCGGTTCTGGTGATAGTTTCTTAAGCATTCCTGGCAGCACCCCATTACAAGGGAAAACAATGAGATGAGGTGATTCATAGTCTCTCAGATTGTAGGGGCTTGAAAACACATCTTTCTGTTAACTTCTCTATTCTTCCAATAACCTCTCTCTCATCAACAGTGCGTGTTTTCTAAGAAGCCTGGATGGTAAAGTTCATCTGTTTACTGTAAGACTATATTACCATGAGAAAAATGCCTTTTCTTCTTAGGAATAATGAAACGTTCATAATTCTATGAACAGTGGCTCAGTGCTTGCCTTCCTTCACTGGCATTATTTATTTATAGATTGCCTATTTGCACTCGTGCCAATGATTGTGCAGCCATCGAATTAAAAACACTTAAGGAGAGAGTTCTTTTTTCTTCCAATCAAATGGAGATTTGTGGAGTATTAAATCGGAAGAGATCCGAGCAGTCAGCCAGGTGTGTTGTCAGCTTAGGGATGCAGACACTAGGGCCCCAAGAAGGAAAGTGGTCAGGAACGGAGCAGCATGGCTGCTGGGGTGTCACTGCCGAGCTTTGGTCTCCTGACCAGGTCCAGCCCTGTCCTGTGATGGGAGGTTCTCTGACTGAGCTTCTGGTCATTTGTCACAGGTTACAGAATGCCCTGGGAAAGAAGAATTCTGTTCTCCTCCCTACGCGCACTACGAGGTCCCGCCAACTTTCTACCGATCAGCCATGCTTCTGAAGCCCCAGCTGGGATTGGGCGCGATGTCCCGTTTGCCATCCGCAAAGAGCAGGATCCTGATCGCGAGTCAGAGGTCATCAGCGAGCGCCCTCCACCCGCCAGGACCCATGGCGACAGCTGCCAGTCTCTACAGTTCCGATGCTGCAGGTAACTGACCCCACAGTCACTGCTGCACTTATAAATAGTAATCCTATACAATGTGGTAGCTGTCTAAAATATCAATGCCACTGGCCCTTTAAGAGGAGACGTTTTCTGTTCTGATTATAGATACAGACTTTTTTTTATAGCTCATCTATCTGCAACTGTCACCTTCCACGCCACCTTTAAAATGATGGCCCTTGTAACCACCTCCTAAATTTCCTAAATTTAATAACATTCTGTATCTTGAACACAGAATGTCCGGGCCAGCACGTGCAATTCACATGTCAAACCAGGTCTTAAGATTCTGCATAAGGGAAATCACTTGAGGTTCGAAATGTGTAAATGCTAAAGCACAAGGTGCAGCATGAAGGGGGTTCCTAATTCCTGTCCCCATTTGCTGGTGTGATGATGCTCAGAGCCCTGAGTGACCACATAGAATGAAGGTATGAGGTAACCAAAGGAAGAGCAATGGAGAATCCTGACCGTGTGAAACCCAATAAATGCAGAACACAACCACAGGCAGACGCATTTTTAAAGCATTCTGAAAATAACAACAACAACCCCCCCAAAAAACAAAAACAAAAACAAAAAAACAACCAGTACAGAAATAGCCTGGAACTAGAAGAGTAAACACAAAAGAGGAAGAAAGTTTTTATTAGATGCAACAAACACCATCTGATGTTAACAATCTTTGATGAATATGTAAAAGAAACTCCACCCGTGAAGATTTGCTTATAGAAACCACCATAAACATAGACAACAAAGCAAAACATAGGAAACTAATGTTTTCAGAAATTGTACAGCAACCAGCACAGGAATGTGAGCCCTTAAAGCAGGAGAACAAACAGATGAGGTGAGTCCTGTGCTGCTCAGTCTCACTGCCTAGAGGCACCTCCCATATCCTTGCCCAGGAAGGAGGAAATCTAAAATAAAATGTATTTTAATACGGAGGATTCATAACAAAACGGAAAGTAAGTTGAGAAAAATATTAGCAGATTGGGTGTTTAAAAGCCCACTTTAAATATTAAAATATGAATCTATTAAAAGTAAAGTAACAGGAGAAGATTTAACAGGTAAATGCTAATTGAAAGAAAGCTAGAGTGGCCACGCTAATATCAAACAGACTGCAGAACGAGGACCATTATCAGTAATAAAGATGTATATTCCATAATGAAAAGGGGTGAGTTCAATGAAAAGACATAAAAATCCTCAGTGAGTTTATACATCGTAAGACCTTCAAAATATGAAGGAAAAATTAGTATCCTGAAAGATAATTTTTACAGTCCACAATTGTATTTGATTTCACCATTCTTAAGTGATTGAGAGAACAAACAAAAATAGGACTTGAAAACATCCACCAACTCGACCTGATTAACATTTATAGAACAATACACCAAATGTAAGCATATTTTTGGTTATTGAGTAAGCCTCAATGAGCTTCTAAGAATTCAAGTCAAACAAAGGATATTCCCTGACCACAATGGAATTAAACTGAAAGTCAATACAAGCTAAATATAAGGTGATGGAAAGAGAAGTCACATTAGGGGGTGAACTTATTATACATCAAGTTGACAATGCACTGTAGAATTGTATGCCTGAAACCTATGTAATCCTTGCTAACAGATGTCACCCCAATAAGTCTAACAATAAAAATGAATTTAAAAAAAAAAAAAGAGTATTTGAAAATTCCCCAAATTTGGAGGAATTAGCAACATAAACTAAACATATAACCTGTAGAACAGAGAAGTCATGAGACTAAAAAATCTTTTTAACTGAATGATAAATACCTCAAATTTATAAGATGTAGCTTGAAATTGAAATTTTAAAAAATTGGCAGTATTATAAACCAACATAAAAATGCGGGGAATTTTTAATTGTGATAAAATATACATGACATAAAATTTACCATTTTAACAATTTTTAAGTATGTAGTTCGTAGTGTTAAGTATATTCACATTGTTGTAGAACCAATCTCCAGAACTTTTTATCTTGCAAAACTGAAACTGTAGTCGTTCAACAACTCCCTGTTCCTCCTAGCAACCACCATTCTACTGTTGCTCTGTGGTTGCTGTTTGCATGTCAGTGGGAGGGACTGATCCTCCTGTTGACTGATTGTGAGGACTGGCCATGATTACAGTGGAGAAACTGTTATGCAGGGGCTACCTGGTGCCTGCCCAGTCTGCCCTGTGGGTGTGTCATTTGTGGAGGTGGATGGGTGGTGCTCTGGTGTGTACTAAAGCTGATCACCAGGTGTATTGGTTCTAGGGCCTCTTGTGAGAAGGTCTGTTGTAGGCCAAGGTCAGCTGCTGCCTGTGCCCTGCCTGGGGCCACTTGGTATGAGCTACAAAGCAATCTGCAGATGGTCGCCACTTGTACTGAGCTTGGAGGTGAGGTGCCTGGGAGAGGCTTAGCTGGGAAGCAAGCCTGGCTGCCACTAGTGTCAGGCTTGGGGCTGCTCAGTAAGCAGTACAGGGCACACTGAGGCCAGGTACTGCTTGTTTAGGGTTTGTGAAACTTTTAGAGGTTTTAGGAAAGTCTGCAACATGAGCCAAGACAAGCCATTTGTATGGAAAAGACACTGGAATTGGCGTGGGTGGGCCTGGAAGTTGGGTGGGGTGGGGTCTCAGGGAATCACCAGGGCAGCATGAATGGTGTCAGCCAGGTTGATGGAGACTCAGATACGCCTGGAGTGGGGAAGGGCTCAGCAATGGAACAATGACTTCTGCTAGCACTTCTGTCTGGAAGAAAGCTGCCCCTCCAGCCCTCTCCCTGAAGCCAGACGATTCAGTTCTTTCTCCTCTGTCCCTGGTACCTTTGGAGCTGCTGCCCTAGCGCTGGAGCTCAGAGTGAGTGAGTCCATCAGCGAGTAAGTTCATGTGCAGACCTTCTAAGAGTAGCTCCTGGGATTGCAGCTGCCTTCTCAGCCACAATCTCTGGTGGCTTTCACAGCCGGAAGTTATGGGTACTCCTCTTCCCAGCACTGGAACCAAAGGCTGGGGAACCTGGTGTGGGGCTGGGACCCCTTGCTACTCCAAGAGGGACCTCTATAGCCAAGATAGTCCTCCAAATTTTTAACTGCCACACGTGGGTGTGGGACCAGCCCGTCTGTGTCTGTATGCTTCCTACCAGTCTCAAGGGGGCTTATTCTGGATGTCCTTAGGACATCTGTTCAGTGAGACTTCAGGCAGTTCTCAGTGATGATTGTTCAGTTTTGATGTGGTCATGAGAGGAAGTAAGCACAGCATTTACCTACTTCACCATCTTGACCAGAAATCTTGGGGGTCCCATTCCTTTATTTCTTTACTCAACATATTCATTCAACTTATGATTCAACAGTGATTTTTCTGAGAACCCATTGCGGGCCAGGTGCCACTCTGTTCAGGAAGCACAGATTAAGTATGTATTCCATGACTTTGTGGGGACATAAAGAGATAAACCAGTAATTACAATAGGAAGAGAGGAGATAGACATATGATGTGGGGTACCCCGCTCAGCCCACACACAAGGTCTCTGGAAAGGTTTTCTAAATAAGGTGAGTTGGACTGAATTTTAAAGGATAACTAGGAGTTTGCCAGGTGGAGAATGGATGAAGTTATGTACCTATCAGAGAGACAGACCATCACTTTGGATGACTGAGATCTTTTATAGGGACCAGTGACTCAGTAGGGAGCACGGGGTGGGGGGAGTGTTTTGTAGCATGGGGGCTGGTGGTGGACAGTACCTTACATGACCCACGCAAAGTCTGGGTTTCCTAGGGGACATTAGGTAGATTTTCCAAAGGGCAGAAATTCGGACAGGAGAGGAGAGGGGTCTGAACCAAAGGTAAAGGGTCATTCTGCCCGAGGTGGGAGGTGAAGCTGTGAGAACGGATGAGCCGATTCACAGGACAGCATGGGTGGAGGAAGGGGAAGGTCAGGATGGGCACTTTATACTCACACTTAAGGAGTGACTGAGGAATCCGAGACTGTGAGAGACAGAACACCAGGGTGGGTGGATGGGGGGCCAGGAAAATGTGGTGTTTTGAGTATGAAGGGAGAGGGAGTTTCCAAAGTAGGAAATGGTCAAAACAGTCTCACAGAGGAAAGAATGAGTGAAAAATGCCAAGAGGCTTTGGGATTGGCAATTAGGAAGCAGTTGGTGACCTAGTTTTGAATGAGCAATTTTAGTACAGCGTGGGGGTGGAGCTCACAGATTAGTAGGTTGAGAAGTGAATGGAAAGTGTGGAAGTGGAAGCATTGAGAATAGACTGCAGTTTCTAAAAATGCAGCGGTGGAGCAAGGAGCCATGGGAGCCAGCTGGAGCGGGCTGAGTTTTGTTTTGTGTGTTAGAGGGTGGTGGGAGAGATTAGAACTCACTTGAAAGTGAGAGGGAGAGTGGCCTGTGGAGAGAAGTAGTGGGTATAACTGTTAGAATAGACCCCCAGGAGGGCAATAAGTAATGAGATGGAGAGCACACGCAGAGGGGTGAACCTTGGAAGAGACCTAGAACACTAAATCTTCTAAGACCAAGGAGTAGAGGAATAGCAGGCCAGCAGAGTAGGCAAAGTATTGATTTCTGTGTTAAGAACAGTTTATCGACATCACTGTAAGGGTCACTTCACTATTTTTATCACTGTCTTACTTAATTTCGTGGGAACTAAGGATAGCATCTACCAAGGAAGATTTAAATCAGTTGGAAAAGCATCCCCATGAGACAAACAGGTGAATTACTGAGGCGGTGATAGAGAACAGGGCCTAATTACCGTTCCTTTGGTGTCTTCATGACATTGGATGACTTTGGGACCCATCTTGGGGTTCAGTTTGTTCCACATACTGTTGAAGTGGATATTGAAAATGTCTGTATTTTTATTGTGCATTTAGCAAACAAAGCCGTTCTATCTTTGGCTTACTTTCATCGCAGTAGAGCATGCCTACAAAAGCCCTGGAGAGATTTATTAAACATGCAAGTTTCCTCAGCCCAGACCCAGAGAGGCAGCTTCAGTGGCTCCGCGGTGGGGCACAGGCAGGACAACTCTTCTGTTTAGTTGGACAAAGACTGTGTATACTAGTAAGTATTCATCGAGCACCTACCATGGGTCAAGTTGTTTTAGGCACCGAGGATAACACCGTGGACACGATAGAAGAGATCCCGCAGGCAGTTACAATGCAGTGTGATTGAATGCTGTGATGGCAGAGTCTTCTGAGCTCAGGAGAACTGAGGAGGGGAACTAACCCAGAGTTGCTCAGATGTGGTGTGGTATGAAGGGCACAGGAATTGAGGCATGGAGGGGAGGTGGGAGGAGAAGGTGGTAGGGAAGGAAAGGGTGTTCCAGGCTGAGGCGGTGGTACAGGCGAAGGTTGGTGTGACCACAATGTAGAGTGTTGGGAAAGGATGAGAAAAAAGACAGAACTTGTGGCCGTGGGGAAACCTGTGTTAAAGAATTCGCCTTTTATCCTGAGAATAAGATGTGCATTAAAGGGTATGAAGCAAAGGATCGACATGGTCATATTTTGTTTTTAAAACCAGCAGTTGGACTACAGGTTGGAGAAAAGAGTGAGGGACAGAAGTGGGGTCCGGTGGAGACAGAAACCCTGGAGGAGGCTGTTGCAGTAAACCGGAAATGACAGCCCATCCGAGGTGGGGTGGGGGTGGGGGGATGCAGGTGGAGAGAAGTAGATGGGTTTTAGAAGGTGGATTTGACTAAACTGCCTAACCCTGTGAGTCAAGCTCGCATCAGAGTGGATTAGAAAGGAAAAATAATTAAAGAATAAAAAGCAAGGAAGAGTAATGTCAGCCCTAGCTCAACTCCAGGCAAAAATTCACTAGTAATTCTAATGGCACTCAGCTGCAGGGCACGGCCCTTGTGACTAGCAGATCCGTCGGTTTGCTTTTGTTAATGCTAGAAGACTTTTTGGTCTCATTATCATTGACCTTGGTGGTTGTGGAAGCTCAGGACATCTATCTGATTTATCCTTGTGTGTGAGTACCCAGCACAAAGCTCCTCTTCCTGGACTTGCAGAGTGTGGAAAGGGACTGCATCCTTACCTTCATATATTCTTCTCCTTCCTTGATCCAAAATCACATAAAAACAGGACTTGAAAGCATAGGTTCTGAAGTTGGGGAGTATTGAGTGGTTTGGGTCGGTGGACTGGGGTGACAGAAGGAATCAGGCAGTAGTTTCCTTTTCACCTACTGGGCTTCTATTTCAAGATACCTTTTGCTGTTTCTTCCTCTGGGATGTTCGATCCCGCAGCTCCTGTTGGCCTTCTCAACTGCACGTTGTTCTGGAACTTCCTTTCCTTTTTCTCCTGAGATGGATCCACGTGTTCCAGCCTCTTTGGATTCCTTGATTGTTTTGCTAGAGCACTTCCTCAGTAATGTCCTAAGAGACAGTGCAAGGACAGCAAATGAGCGAAGTTTCTGCATTTCTGAAACTGTCTTTTGTCTGCATTCACTCGATTAAATATACCTGTCTAGGTGGGAAATGATTTTCTTTCAAAGTATGAAGACTTCCAGTGTTGCTCAAAGGAAACCTGATGGTAGTCTGACAAATATTTTTTCTCTCTGAAAACTTTAAAATCTTTTCTTGACCTTGGTGTTTTAAAAATTTCCTGTGTGTGTGTGTGTGTGTGTGTGTGTGTGTGTGTGTGTGAGAGAGAGAGAGAGAGAGAGAGAGAGAGAGTGTATATGCATGTGTATGTATGTATGTATGCATGCATGCATGCATGTGTGTATGTGTGTGTGCGTATGTGCACCAGGGAGAGAGAAGTAGAGGAAGAGAGAGAGATGAGAGACAGACAGAGAGGGCTGGGGACAGAGAGACAGGCTCCGAGAGGTGGGGAGGTATTGATTGATCTTGCTAGGCAATTCTTAAACTCTCAGCTTGAAGACTTGTGCCACCTTTTGCTTTGGGTGGTCATCGTGTGTTCTTGCTAATCTCTGTTTCTGTGTTTTCTCTTTTCCTGGAATTTCTGTTGTTCGGTGTTCAGACCTCCCAAAGTGATTACTTGTGTTTTCTTTTTCTTACATCTTTTCTCTTACCTCCTGCTTTCCTTCTTCATTTTAGACAATCTTACTGGACTGATTTTCTATAATAACTCTTCTGTTGGATTATTGTTTCACTATTTTTAATTGCAAAGAATACTTTCATTGTTTCAGATTGCTTCTTTCATAGCATATTATTCTTTATTTTATTGTTGCATTAGGTCCCCAAATTTCTCTGAGGGTCCTAATTCGATGTTTTTAAAGATATATTTTGTTGCTTGAATTCTGTGTACATCCTCATGGGCAGTTTTTCTCGTAGTTTTAAAATACTTTTTGTTGTTTGTTTTGTGCTGGAAGATGTTCTCAAATTCTTTGTGATCATTCTCTCTTACTGTTGAGTTGGATGAACTTGGAGCTCATTTGTTCAAATTCTTTAGAAGTCTGTTTCTTCTCCCCCTTGGGCTTTGCAGGTGGAGGGAAGGTGGGAGGTAAGTACGTGGGTAAGGGACCCTTCGTGCTTGCGTGAGAGAGCTTGGAGGGTGTGGGTGACAACCCTCTCCCCCATTTCTCAGCCCACTCTCCTTCCCTTGGATCAGGGCCCTGGGCTGTGCAGGCTAGGGGGTCAGCGGGCTGCTTCCTGTCCATGGCTCTCCTGTCCACTGTGGGCTGCATTTCTCCTCTGCCCATCAGTTGAGGGGCTCCAGCTGTGTTCTGAGTTCCAGAAATTGCTGCAACAGCTGGCTCAGTAAGCACCTGTCTCTTTTCTCTGTGTTCTGGCTTCAAATACGTAAAGTGCTTAGTGGAAAGAACTCAATAAATGTTACCTTTTAACAATTGAATCACTGTCGTTAAGACATCTTTGATCAGAGAGGTCAAATCCTGTGTTCTGTCTTTCACCTTGAACTGCAGTCTCCTTCTTCTACTTAAATCTAGTCAGTGTTTGTTCCCAGCACCTCTTAGGGTGCTGTTCAATATTAAAAAATAAATCTGTTTCATTGTGAAAAGCATTGTATTGTAAAAGCATGTAAATCTGGATTGTAAATGCATAGAAAAGACATGTTATCACATTATAATTTTCTGAGGTTTTCCTTAGCAAATAGGGCAAGTGATTTACTTTTTCTTAGATTTTGAAATTCTAAAGCCATTCATCAGAAAGCAGGTGATTCAAATGCATTTGCTCATAAAAATATTGTTCTTATTGTTTAGCTTTGAGTCTCTGATGATTTTCCTGAGGGACCCCAGGGCTTTATCAATTCACATTAATAACATAGCAGTTTAGCAGCATCAGTAGATTTATAATCAGTTAAAAATAATTGAACCGCTCTTGTAATTCTGTAAGATGTGCTGGTACAGAGTCACCTGGGTGTGACGTATCTTTTTGGACAGCTTCCATTTATAAGTAGATCTGTCCAGCAATGGAAGCGTGACCTTGACAGCATTTACATTATTGTACCTTCTGCACATTTCCTTCAGTTTGGAACATTCTTTTCATGTCCCTTCCTGACTTTACCCCACCTTGTTTCCTTCCAGATAGCTCAACTTTCCCTCATGGCTGTTTTAATCTAATACGGTAGCAAATAAGCCACTGGATATCTGTGAGTCGGGAGATTAAATGCAGTCACTTTAGGTGATAATAACAAGAGCTAAACAGAAATGCAAAAGTAGATCCTCAGATCCTGGTTGTTCTAATAATCCAGTTTTAATCTCAGTTTTTTAGATTCATGTAAGAAAGTAAAGCACAAGGTTTGGGCCTCAGTTAAAGACACACTGTATGCATAGATTTATTTGGTTTTGCAGATTATTTATTGCTCATTTATGCAGGGTTCTGCTTTTAAATGTATTCTAATCTCTTCTTAACTCTAAAAACATTAACCAAACAAAACAACTTTCTGGCCTAAATGGTAAATAATACCAGCAAACCACCACTCTCAGGTCGTCTTCTCATCATTTCCAGGTCATGGGCGCATCTATAAGGAGGTTAGCAAAAGCATTTCCTGTGTGCTTTTGCCCTTCACCTCCAGCTAGACTGACTTTTTATCCAAAATGTAGGATCTAAATCCCTGCCCATCCACTCGCAGCCCTTTCAGGCATCTCACGTCCACCCCTCTCTTCTTTCTGGGATTTGCTTTGCTGGTTATAGGCAGTGACCTACGGGCTGCCCAGCCACTCTGCACGAGAGCCTTCTTCTATGGGGCTCTTCTGACCACAGCTGGCTGTGTTCCTTGTGAAGTGAGAAGGACTTTCCTAAAGTTCCTACACATTGTTGTGTTTTCAGGTGGCATGATCAGGGATGCATGGCTTAATTGCAGTGGTTGCCTTGGAGATTTTCCAGGTAGGTGGGCCTTTTCTTGTGTCTGTCACAAACAGGATTGCTCCTCTTCCCGCCCACCCTCCACTAATCAGTCACCAAGACCTGCTGATTTTGGCTCCACTGCATCCCTGCCCTCTGATGTCTGCTTGCTGGCTCCCAGTGGCTTGCCCTGCCACCAGTCCTGCCCCTCTCGGGCTCCTCCTCCACATGACCAATCAGGCCCTGTTCTCCTGCCTTCAGCATTCCTGAGTGGCTCTGCATTGCTGTTGGAAGAGACCAAGCACCTTCGTGTCAGTCAAGTTTTTCCCACCTACGTGCCCACCCCCAGACCTCATCCCTTCTCTGTTCCTAACTGCACTTTTTCTCTATGACTGAGCTCAAGTTTACCCCCTCTAAGAGTCCATGCCTTGACCAGCCCAGCCTGGGCTCAGGGCCCCCCAACTTTGTGCTCCCCCAGCTCTGGTACTTGCCTGTCATATCACCGAGCACACTTGATTGGGATGTTCTGCGTGTGCGTCTGACGCTGGTGTTAGCAGAGACTGGGTCTCATTTGTCTTTATTTTGCAAGAGCTACTGACGTCCGGTGTATGCTCAGTTGGAGTTTCTTGGCTCAGCTGAACGGACTGAAGCCAGAGGCTGTGCAGTTCTGTTCTCCCCCTCCTCCTTCTCCCAATTCTGCATTTTTACTCTCCACCAGGTGGTTCTCATTCTCTGACCCCCGTGCTAGTCTCAAGTGGCTCTGCTACTTTGCCAACACTACAGATGCCATGAGTTTAATCATCTGTCTTTTGGGGTGAGAAGAGCTGACCTCGTCACTTGTCTCCCACCTAATACGCTATTATCTTCTATGCTGCCTCTTATTTTTCTTCCTGGGAGCTAGTTAACGAGCTAGTGAGCGCCCCTACTCCCTGTCTCTCTGTTAAATAGTCGTTTTGCTATGATAGAATTCACATACCATACAATTCACTCATTTAAAGTGTAAATTCAGTGGTTGGCAGCGTGTTCAGAGCTGAGCAGTCATCATCGTGATCAAGTGTAGAACGTTTTCGTAACTTTAAAAAGAAAGAAACCCTGTACCCATTTATCAGGCACTCTGCCTTTCTTCATGTCCCCCACACCCCAGCCCCTGGCAACCCCGCATCTACTTTCTGTCTCTATAGATCTGCCGATTCTGGACATTTCATGTAATGCAGTCACATAATATGTAGCTTTTTCTGTCTAGCTCTTTATTTGCATTGACACCTTTAAAGTTTGTCCAATTTGTAGCATGTATCGGGATTCTTAATTTTGGTATTGTTTACCCGCTGGAGAGGCTGGGAGTGTTCAGCGAGTCCCGGGCCGTTATGTGAACGTCTGTGGCTTGTCCCTCCACTCTTCCACTTTGCCAGAGCAGTAGGGCGAAGCCTGGCAGCACCTTCAGCGCTCCACCTGGAAATCTCGGTAGCCGGGTTCCTAAGGTCATTAGACACCATTTCCACGTTCCACATCACAGTGGTTACGTTGCCGAGCTTCCTGCCGCTGGCGAGCGAGGATTCCCTTCCCGTCAGTTTCCTCACTTTCTCCGAAGCCCTCGCTGACAGCTTCTTCCAGAGCCTGGGCTTATGCTGAAAGTCTCTTAAGCTCTTCAGGCTTTCACTAATGAGCTTCTCAAGCCCCTCACAGCTCCTATCCTCTGCCCTGTTCCAAAGCTGCTCCTACGTAAGTATATTCTTATGGTAGCACCCCTCTTCTGGGTACCAATACCTGTGTTAGTTATATGTTGTTGAATGACGAGTCACCTCCACTCCCACCCCCGCCAAAGCTCAGTGGCTTGAAGCTACAATGATGTGTCAAATAATGGTTTCTGTGGGTCAGGAATTTGGGAACAGCTTGGTGAGGGATCCTGGCTTGGAGCCCCTTGAGGTTGCGGTCAGATTTGGTTAAGTCTACAGTCACCTGAACTGAGGATGGAGGACCCACTTCCAAGAAGTCATGACTTGCATGGCTGATGAGTTGGTGCTGTCTCTAGGCCCAAGGACTCAGTTTCTCTCCTGTGCACAGGGCTTTTAAATGTCCTAATGGCATGGTTGGCTTCTTTCTGAGTGAGCAACGCAAGAACCCAAGAAAAGAATCTGTAATATATCTTTTTTGACCTAGACTCAGGAGTCAGTCTGTCACTTCCGCAGTACTTTATTGGTCACTCAGGTCAGCTCTGATTCACCGGTGGGATCATTGGCGAGCCGTCTGGAAGTTGGCTGGCATGTACCTGACCTCTGTTCTTACCCACCCCCACTTTTGGTGGGAAGTGCTTGTTGCAATTGCAGCAACGCTGGCATTCAGGTCAGCAGCAGTGGCAATGCCTGTCATCTTCTGGATGTTTACTACATGCCAGGCCATACGATGTGCACTTCAGACGCAATTTCTCTTCTGTTGCGATAATGGATAGATGGCTTTATCCTCATTTTTCATATGAGGAAACTGAGGTTCGGAGTGTTTGAACCTCAGTTTGGCAGTAATCATACCAAGCCCAGATCTTGAGTATAATCCCGAGAGGTGCCACTTCCCTTGCTTTGTTTGATTGTGTCCTTGTTTTCTCCTGTGGATGGTCGCAGCCTTAATACTAAAGAATTTTGTTCACTGCTTCCCAGCGTGAAGGAAACTTGGTAAAAAACAGCTATTGTCATTCCTGAGCAAGGTGAGAGAGAAATTGTTTTCTCAGCGGTTTGAGCAAAGTACATGACCTCTCCATGAAATACCCGTGAAAGAAGAAACTGTGTTTAAAAGCAACTAGGAAGAACTATAGTAAAAGTAAAAAAGATTTTGTCTTTTTTTTATATATTACCCTGTATATATAAATACACCATTAAAAAAACATTTCAAATACGAAATTGTTGGGGGGAAATGGGCTTGAATAAAGACTCTGAATTAGTTGACTTGATTTGGTGTTCATTCAGTTCTTTTCTTCCCGTAGCACTACGTGTCACCTGTATTCTGGCCCCACCTCGCCCCGTTCTCTTTGGCTGTGGGTGCCTCCCCTCCAGCAGCTTGGAACGTCCTTTTGGGGACCATTCCTTCCTGTTTCTGAGTTTCCCAAGCACCTTGTGAAGGGCCTTGTCAATGACAGGTGACTAGTTATGCATACTGAATGGACTGACATACACTTACTTTCTTACAGTCTTTATTTTATGGCTTGGGATGTCAAGCATGTTGGACGATGATGGATGGATCTTTTATCAATATAATTTTGAACCTTAAAGGCACCAGAATCTAATTCTAGTCCTTGGAGAGAGTTCTAGCATTACAGAGTTGTATTTAAAGGACAATCAATACAAAAGGAAAAGTAAGAATTAATAGAGTTCTTCAAGTTTCATCAAAATGTGAAGATGTGCATGCTTCAAAGGATTTATCTTTCAAAAGAAAAACATTATCACTTTGAAAGAGGAACACATCGTTTAAACATTCAATAGCAGTACAGTCTCTTTTGTTGTTCAAACAGAAATTTTTATTATTTTAATTTTTTTGGGCAATATCTTGCCAGAATATAAAGCCTTGATAAAAATAAAAGAAGTGAGTCCACTTCAGCTTCTTTGCATGGGATTTGAATATTTGATCTGAGAGGTATTTTTTAGTGCTTATTATTTTCTGAAGTCATTTTAAATTAACTTTCCCATTGTGGTTCTGTATGTTTGGAAGGGTCTTTGATCTGCTGTGTAAAACATTTCTTTCACCTGCTTGTTAGAAGGGATTTTTGTGGAGGACTCACAATGAAAGACCACTACTGTGTTTGACACAGGGCCTTTGAACGTGAAATACTGAGACAGATAGGGCAATAGTCATTGCTCTAGTGTAACGTACACCTGTTATTAAACTGAAGACAAGAATTGCTCATTCTTTCAGACTTTTGTTTTAATCTAATAGCTTTATTGAGATATAATTCATATACTGTATACAATTTACCCCTTTATTTATTTATATTAAATTTGTTGGGGTGACACTGGTTAGTAAAAAATATACAGGTTCCAGGTGTACAATTCTATAACACATCATCCATGTGTTGCATTGTGTGCTCACCACCAGAATCAGTTCTCCTTTCATCACCCTATATTTGACCTCCCCTTTTAAAGGGTACAGTTTAGTGCTTTTTATTATATTCACAGAATTGCGCAATCATCACCACAATCAATTTTAGAACATTTTTATGACCCTGTAAAGAAAGAAACCCTATACCCAATATCCAGCACTCCTCATGTCCGCTGAACCCCAGCCTGTGGCAACCACTAATCTACCTTTTGTCTGTATAGATTTGCCAATTCTAGATATTTTGCATAATGGAATCATACACTGTATAGCTTTTGTGTCTGGCTTCTTTTGCTTGTCTTCATGTTTTTGAGGTTCACTCATATTATAGCGTGTATCTATACTTCATTTCCTTTTCTGGCTGAAAAATATTGCATTCCACATCTTGCTTATTCATCGATCAGTTGGTGTATATTTGCTTTGCTTCCACTTTTTGCCCATTATGAATAATGCCATCAGAGGTGGAGGGGTGTTTTGTTTCCTACTTAGAAGCAGAATTGTTCTGTCTAGTGGTGCCTCTGCATTTAACCTCCTGAGGAGCCGCTACACTGTCTCCCACTCTCGATTCCCACCGGCTGTGTGGGCGCGTTCCAGTCTCTCCACAGCCTCATCCACACTTGTCAATGTCTGTCTTTTTTACTATAGCTTCTCTACTGGGGGTGAAGCGATAGCTCATTGTGGATTTTGATTGGCGTTTTCCTGATGGCTAAAGATGTTTTGCATCTTGTCATATGCTTAGTGGCAATCTGCTTATTTATTTATTTATTTATTTATTTTTTAGAGAGAAATGTCTATTCAAATTCCTTGCCCATTTAAAAATGTGGTTATTTTTCTTTCCCTTGCTGAGTTATACCATTATTTATACATTTGAATACTAAACAGTCATCAGGTGTATAATCTGCAAATGTTTTCTTCCCATTTTTAGGTTGTTTCCCCCCACTTTCTTGTCAGTGTTCTTTGAAGCATAAAAGCTTTCAATTTGGGTGAAATTCAGGTTATCTACTTTTTTTCTTTTGTTGCCTATGCTTTTTGGTGGTCACTGTCTCAGTTGAACGATTAATTATTGTATGTTGAACTTTGTGGCATAAACTTGAAGTCATTTATTAGTTCTAAGAGTTTTTTAGATTTGATAGGATTTTCTGTATGCAAGTAATACTATCTACAACTAGAAAAGGTTTTGCTTTTGTTTCCAATATGCATATCTCTTACTTTGTTTTCATGCCTAATTGCCCAGACTAGAACCTTCCATAAAATATTGATGAGAAGTTATGAGAGCAGACACTTCGTCTTGCTCTCAATCTTTGGGGAACCATTCATGATTTTTCCATTGAATATGATGTTAGTTGTGTGTTTTTCCTAGATGTCCTCATCAGGTTGGCACTTTTTCTGTTATTCCTAGTTTGTTACTTGTGTATCATGAAGTGCTGTGGAATTTGTGATTTTTCTGCATATTGAGATGATCATGTTGTTTTCCTTCATTCTGTTAATAAGGTATAGTTCATTGACTGATCCATGTTAAATAATCTGTTATTCCTGGGATAAATCTTACTTGGTCATTGTGTGTGATCCTCTTTTTTTTATATGTGACTGGTTTCAATTTGCTATATTTTGGTGAGAATTTTGCGTCTACAAGAGATACTGGTCAGTAATTTTCTTTTCTCATGTTTTTGTCTGGTTTGAGTATCAAGGTACTACTGGCCTCATAGAAGGAGTTTGGAAGCATTCTCTTTCTTTTTTGGAATAATTTGTGAAGAATTGCTATATGATGCTTGATAAAATTTACTAGTGACATTTGGGCCTGGGAAGTTTTGGGATTACTATAGTAATTCAATCCCTTCTTTATAAGTATTTTCAGATTTTCTATTTCTTCTTGAGTCAATTTTCATAGTTTATGTCTTTCTGGAATTTGCCCATTTCACTAGGTGTTGAGATATAGGTGTTTACAATATTCCCGTATAATTCTTTTTTACTGCCTTACTGCTCCTGAGCTCTCAGAAGCCCCTGGCCCACCATGAGGGGCTTTCTCATAAAGAAGTATTTGCAAATGTGAAGAATTTGACCCTGCACGATGACTTGCGGTCTGTTGACAATAGAGCTGGATTTGTATTCACACTTGGTGTATTTTCTCTCAGCGCCATCAACTGAGATTTTTAATTTTTTTTGGTTTGGGTTTCTTTTAGCAGATTTAAAGAAAGTCTCCAGTTCAAATGCTGCAAAAGCCAGTCTGCCGAAATCTGGACTTCGCCCCCCTGGATACTCGCGTCTCCCTGCAGCCAAGCTGGCGGCCTTCGGCTTCGTGCGGAGCTCCAGCGTGTCCTCGGTGTCCAGCACGCCGTCAGCGGAGGGCGCGCAGCCCGAGCCCAGCCGGCTGGCCACCCGTAAGTGGGGCGGTTCGTGCGGGAAGGCCTCTCAGCACGTGGGGGGACAGGGCCTCAAGTTCCTTATGGGAGAAGCTAAGAGTTTGGCTTGACTACCCAAAGTCACCATTATTGGGATTTTAAAAAATAATCCACTGAAGAAAAGTAGCCTGTTGGGCACTACCATTTTCCCAGTTATGGGGAATTAAGGTGTCGGAACTAAAGCCTTTTAAATGACTCTGAAACCTGGAGAATAAATTATCCACAGACTGTCTCAGGAGGCCTTGGCTTAGTGGCTAATAAGTAAGTCAAAGATCCAAAAAAGGGGTGACCATGTTGGGCTATCATGAAACATATTAGATAGGCACTATTACTGGGAAAAGTCATTTTAGTCACCTGTGAGTACCTGTCATGCCTTTGTATTGGAGGAGCACTTGACAAGGTTTCTAACAGTCAACTCAGTGATGTTCCAAGTAGGTAAGCAGAGGCGAGCTTCTCCAGGGCTGTGCCCTGGGGGTCCCTCATTAACTGAGGTGGGTGCAGTCCAGGCCTGCTTCCTGACATGGATGCTGTAGGCTGGACTTTAACGTCTGAATGAATAGCCTCAGAGCAAGTCACAGCAGCCAGTGTCCCTAAAGATGATCCTGAAGCCAGCCCATGTGGCTGAGCCTTTGAGGACCAAACCCCATCTCTCAGCCTGGTCACCTTCAAAGTCATTGTTACTGGATCTGAAGCCAGGACATGTCAAGAACCTGCCTGAAGGTTGGGAATGTCTTAGACTTAGAGGTTATCATGCGGAGAGCTGTTTTGAAGGTTTATAGTAATTGAATGAAGTTGGAATATGAGAGAGAGAGAGAAGAGTGATTGAGAAAATTGGTTTTATATTGTTTTTTGTTTCCTTTCTCCAAGCTTGTTCTCTCTCTGTCCCTTTTCGGGTGTACAGAGATGATGTGTGGGGCATTTCTACATTTACAGTTCTAAATTTTGGTCTACCCAGTTATTCCTGAAAGTAATGCATTGCATTTTCCTTTATCTTGATGTGTTTGTAGTCAGTTTCTGAGAGGTTCTTTGCTGGCTTGGTTTCCTCAAGGCCTTGTGGTCAGACCTACTTCCCACTGGATTCATTTTAGGAATGCCAGTGTACTTAGGAATCCCACCATGGCACATGGATATCTCAAAATCTGGAGCATAACTATAACAAAAAACTCATTGGGTGCAAATGTGTAGCTCATATTTTTAGATATGCATGTGCATATTAACAATGTGAAGATTTTTAAATATAGGAGCAATTACTGGTCATCATTTTTAGCAGTAAAATTCCCAGTAGCATATTTCTGTTTTGGAGGAAGCACGAAGGGAACATGTCTCATATGGTAAGTATCTTTCCAAGGAAAAGGTTAAAGTTTTGCATCCTTAAAAGCAAATTAACCCTAAGCTTCCTTGAGCCATGTCCCCATGGCAGAGCCTTTGCTAAAGGAAGGCTGACAGTTGCAGACAGAATAATTCCACGTGTACGTAGAGCATTTCTAATGGACAGGGAACTCCTGGACACTCAGGAGTCACGTGTCAGAGAAAACAACTCTTAGTTAAAAGACTTATCCTGAAAGCAGTTTTTACTCAATTCAGAATTTTCTGGGTTTTTGGAAAACACTATGTTAGAATTGATTTTTATTTGTTGTGTAACTGTGTAAAATTTGCACTTCGTCACTAAACCACAGAACAGCTTCACGCCCATTTGCATTGATGTTTGGCCCCATGAACCAGGATGCTGGTGCTTGTTATTAGAGGTGAAGTCAAGAACAACTTGTTTGTGTTCTTTCCTGGAGAGATGACGCTTGGACGGCAAGGATTAAGTAAAACACAAAGCTCCTGGACGAGCAGGAAGTCCTTTGATCGTGTCCTAGGAGCAGAGCGGTGCTGGTTTAGCTCGTGGAAACAGCTGACGTGATATCAGAGTGGGTTCCTGTTTTCTTGGTCTTTCTCCAGACACTACTTTCCCATGCTTTTAGCAAAACCTCTGTAATTAGGGATTGCATCGTGGCACACAGAGTAGATGTGTCGGCGTCTAAAACGTGACTGTAAAGAGGAACTGTTGGGAAATGTGCAACTCAGGTGCCTATACACCGTCCACATGGGGACCACAGTGATGGGGACCACAGTGATGGTGGCAGAAGGTATTTGGGACACTTTTAAGTGATTCATTGTGAGCTCAGTAGTTCCTGGGCTACCACTTTTTTATTTTTCTTGGTCTACCTGCTTACCTTGGCCTCCCTCATTTTCCTGGGCTCCGAGGGACAAGTGATGATGAGTATGGGGAGGGGACACTTCTGAGACCCTTGGATGTGGTGTCAGCTGTTCTGTGCTCATCTGCCATCCACCCTGGGCTCAGGCTTCATGTGACTCCACTGGGCAGAGCTTCCTATTCAAGTGCCCTCTGACTCTTTTTGCCTTTCCTACGAGGTTTTGGCATGTAGAGCAGACACAGTGAGGTGGGTTGTGTCTGCAGGTCCTTGGAACCTGAGGATATCTTAGCATCCAGTGCACCCCTCATTTTATAGCTGAGCACACTGAGATCACAATGGCTCACCTGGGATCCCGGGCCAGTGTTCTTCTTTTTCCGGTTAGTTCTTAGAGCTGCCATATAGGGTGAGGACACATCCATGATGTGATGCCTCTTCTTCCCATCAGGGAAGCAAATCTTAGAGTCCAGGTTGCTTTGCAGGACCCCTCAGGCCAAAAGCACCTGTGCTCAGCCCTTCTGGTGTTGTCAGCCAGGAGCTGCAGGTGTGTGAGCACTTGCAGTGCTGGGGCAGCATTGCCTTTTCTCAGGCAGCTGGCTCTGAGGCTGGGCAGCGGTCATCATTAGGAAGGGCTTTAGGTGGGTTCAGGCTGCCCGTGTGCCTCCCAACTAGCAGCCGGTCCCTCTGGATTAGTACAGAGCTTCTGTCATCACCGCTCTGCAGGAGACAGTCCTCGGGTCCCCTCCCTCCGTCGCAGGCTCCCATGTGAGGACTCTGAGAGTGGCCCATGTAGAACCTCACAAGAACTTGAACTCACACTCGTTCGTGACTCACAGCTTTAAGACTTACATTGACCAGGAAAAAAAAAAGTAGTTCTCTAACTTGAAACCTAAATTTAAACTTAAAATCATAGTGTTTGAGCAGATCTGACCCAGTATTTTTTTTCCTCAGAGAAGGAGCAAAAATCTCCAATATATGCCTTAGGCAACAGAAACTTAGAGAAAAACAATTGCTCTAGAATTTAGTGTTGGTAACATACCATAGACTAAAGTATACCCAGTTATCAAGTTTATCAGCAGCTAGGTGTAGACTTGATTTTCCCAGTGGATAAGTAAGTGTAATTTAGAGTTAAAACTTTGGGGAGGGAGGGAAAAATAGGAAGACTTAGAGTTTCATGAATTAATCATTAATGAAAATAGATCCTATCACCCAAGGGTAGAATAATTTATGTAGAGGATCATATCTCATTGTGTATTCTCAATAGCACCTAACTCACTGGGTGCTCAAGAAACAGAAGAGATCAGAAAAGAATGTGAAGGTGACATTTGCAGCTGTCCTGCCTGATTTCTCCTTTGCCTTCTCTTTGTGGAAATATTGTCATGTTTTCTCTATGGGGTAAGCTTGGACCAGAAACCATGAGACAAAGAATTTGAAAAGAGAAGTCCAAAAGAAAAATGAAGGTTTTTCTCTTGCTCCCTTCCTCCCTCCCTCCCTCCCTCCCTCCCTCCCTCCACCATCTTCCTCCCTTTCTCCCTGGTACAGGAAGCTGTAGAATGTTTGGGGAAGTAGGGATATAGCTGCGGAGATGGACAGAGAGACTGAGATTTGTATAAATAACCATGACGCTAGGATGGATGTGCCCACAGCCTTGACAATGCTAACCAAGTTGGACAGAAGGTCATGAGCTGGGATGGAGGGCTGATTCTGATTAGGGTGATCAGGGAGTTTCTCAGAGGGCTTGTAGGCCAGACAGGATTTGGGGAGGCGAAGGTGAGCTCGAGCAGAACTTTCGAGTGTAGCTGTTGGTGCATCCAGAAAACCTGAGCCTAGGGGGTTGCCGGCTGCAGGTCCATCAGGACGCTGTCTGTCCCCTGACGGCTGCAGGCCATGTGTCTGAGCTCCCCCAGGCTTGTTCGTAGAGTGCGGCTTGAATTTCAATGCTTTGGTCTCCCCTTTGGTCATCTTATCCACAGCTTCAGCGGTTAGCAGTTTGGACATGACACTGAATCTGTATCTCCTGCGCCATCTTCTCTCTAGAATATTCACCTACCTTTCAAACGACTTTCCGGATAGCTCCAACTGGGCGGCTCACGTCACCTCGAACTGAACATTTCCCCCCAAATGAATCTTTCATTATATTTTACAAACTGATACCTCCTCTCGAAGTTGCTCTGTTTCCCATGATGTCTATCGTCTCCTGGCTACTGAGGCTGTAACTGTTAGACTCTCATTATGCCTCACCTTCTTTCTGCTTTCCGTTGTGTTCGGTGATCCCAGCGGGTCAGTTCTTTCTGGCTCACGGTTACCCGAACCTCTTTCTTTCCTCCTCACCATCTCAGTTTCAATCTGTAGCACCTCACACCTAAACTATTCCCTGTATGTTCTTACTCTAATCCAGAAGGCACTTCATCCGAGATGGTATTCTCTTTGTCTCTGTTTTGATTGCTCCATGGTGTCCCTGTCCTTGCCTCAACTCCTTCCTGGGTGCCCCAGGTCCTCCATGACCTGCCCAGCCTCCCTCTCACCCTCCCCACTCACTATCTCCCTGACACACACCCGCAACCAGCCACCCAGAATTCCTCACGCTTTTCTCTGAGGGCTTCGTGCGTTCCCGCCTTGGGGTCTTGGTGTGAACCATTCGTCTCTGCAACGCTCTCCCTGCCCTCCAAACCTCTCTGCCATTTTCAGATGTAATTCAAATATCACTTCCTCTAAAAAGCCTTCCTTCAACTGTGAGCCCAACATGATCTTTTCTCCTGGGAACTCCTACAGACCCTTGCTGGTACTACTTTTGTGGATTGTCACATACCATCTTATTTGTTTCTATGTCCTCTCTTCTGTACGGAGTCTAAGCTCTTGAGTATAATGGCTGAGTCTTCATGTTTTAGTCTCTCACACTACCTACCATGACTTTTACGGTAGTAGAATTTCAAGAGACATTCTCTTCCAGTGGAAACATTTTCTCTCAGGCAAGAGTATGGAATGAAGGAGACCTTGGAGAGTAGCTTGGGTAGCTTTCTGAAGTATTCGGTACTGGGAATACATTTTCACTTTATTAAAACTTTTGCAGGTCTTGAGAATTGGTGATAGTCCTCATTGTGATTTTCACAATTTTCTAGAATCTCTAAAATGCTGTTTCCATTGACTCCAGTGCACCTATAACTTATACAACTCAAAGAGTAGAAAAAATAATAGGTCATTTAAAGTGTAATAATATTCAGAGATAAATGATCATGTAGATGGACCTAATAGTCTCACAAATGTCTAATAACCTATGTATCTCCTTGAATGTATGTAGCCATTTTTAAAGAATTGGGCTTAAACCCTCCTGTTGAGATTTTTTAGCAGAGAATTTCCCAGTTTCCAAAATTAAATATCTCCACTTGGAGAGATTAGATATTCTCATTGAATTCTAGAGTATTATTTCTTGTTTTAATATTTAAAATAAATAAATAGATGTTCTTTTAATGACTGAATAGGAGTTGGGTTCTGGAGATAATCTGAACTGGAAGATCATTAGCCTTTTTTAGAAGGTTAATCAATGAAAATGAGGGTTAATATGAAAGCCTTTTGCACCATTAACTTCAGCATTTATGTTCATGAATACTATAAAATACATTTACATACATAACATGTTTTGATTTTCCACATCTGACATGCATTCTAAATAAGACCAGAGTTGACAAGACCTGTTATTAATAACTCCTTCTGAAATAGCCGTCAGCCTATCTCATGTTCCACTGGCAGAGAGGGAGTCATTTCTTATTCATGGAGAAAGGAGCTGAGGGACCTGTGAGGTCAGATTTCAGAAAAGCTCGTGCCTATTTGAGATTAAGCCTTATTGCCATCTTTGTGCATTCTCTTTCAGAACACTCGGACAACGACCAGATGAGATTAGAGTGTAAGTGGGTTTTGTTTTGTGTTCAAGAAAGTTGACCATGTATGGGTGTAAGCAAGATAAACTGGAATTTTGGGATAATATTTTGATTTAGAGTAAAAACAATGTCTAGCTGAACTGCCCCGTTTTCCTTGGCCGTTTTGCACCCTCAAGCCCGAGCTCTCTCGGCCTCTGTTATTGGGTGAGATCAGAGCGCCGTGCTAGAGCTGTTGTGACCCTGACACCGTGATCCTCACCCTTAGAAGTGAGAACCCAGAGGGGAGACGGGAGTGTGCAAACCTGTCCATGCAGGGTGCTGTTGGTGTGGCTGTGGGTGGAGCTTGCATGGCGTTTGGTGGGCAGGTGGGAGAGGATAGGACGTATATGAAGGAGGAAGTGGCTGGTCCTTCTGAGTGGGTGGACAAGAAAGACTGCAAGACCCCTGGGCCCCTCCTGGCTTTCTTGGCGCTCCTGCATTACGTCCTTGGATCTGATATTCCACCCTGGTCTTGGGTCATGACAGTGTGGTGGATTTGCTGTAAAATAATCCAGTAGAGAAACGAAACAAAGCAAAACAACAAAACCTATAACAAAGCAAAGCAACAATAAGTAAACATGACAAAAAAAGACCAAGCTTTTGATAATCTTGAAACTGGACGATGGAACTAAGAGAGTTCATTACGCTACTTACTTTACTTCTTGTGTATATTGGAAAATTTCTGTGAAAGAAGGTGAAAATCCCATCTTCTCCCTGTATTGGCTTTCATTTCTTAAGACACGACATAGCACAGTGGTGAAGGACACAGTCCCTGAAGGCAGGTTTGCACCCTGCCTCTGCCCTTTATAGCTCTGTGATGCAGGACAAGTCACTTACTGATCTCCCTGTGCTCCGGCTTCCTCGATGTAAAATAATAACAATATTATTAATAATAAATAAAGTCAGTATAAAAACCCACGATAGGAATGATGGGAACATTAAATGGAAATTGTAAATGCAAAGTGCTTAGAACAAGGCCTTGCACAATACTGACAATAATGTTCTCTGGCTCTTCCCAACCACTGGCCATGTGCATAAAGTTCTCTGTTGAGGTGGATTTAAAAGCTCAGTTAGAAAAATCGCCGTGATGGATTAACTGTGTCTGGCATGGGATAAGGAAGCATAATGATAACATCTAAGCCAGGGAGATGACACCCATTCTCATCCTAAATGTTTATAATCACCGCTTTCATGAGCGGTAAATACCTTTCTGAGTATTAAACTTAAGCATATATCATTTATGAAACATGAAAGCAGGCTGTTTTGGAAGTCAATCAGTTGATTTTCAGGGGATTCTCTTACTTTTGGGCTATAAGCTTGTGGTTGTCTGCAGAAAATAATAATAGGCAAGCAAAGTCGTATTTTGAATTCTTTATCTAAAAGGGACATGTCGTGTCCTTAGCACGTTATCATTTAGGAAAATACATTTGGTTGGGTTCCCTTTAAATGAAACATATTTGTGCAAGGTGACTAATACATACCGCATTAATCTAAGCTGATGGCATTTCAAGCCTCTGCTCAAAATAGAAACTGAGAGTTGGATCTGATTTTATTTCTGTGCCTTTCTAATGTCTGTAGGGAAAAATGGGAACATTTGATTCTGCAGAGTACAGAGGACTTCCCACAGCTTTGTCGTGTGCTGGAATCTCATTTCTATTGTACTAGAGTTTTACTTTGTCAAATATCTCAGTCCTATTTGGGTGAGTGGGGGAAAGAGAAGAGTGAGAACAAAAATCAAAATAAGATTCTGATTTTCTCTGGAAATGAGGATGTCAAACATATGCTCCTGATGAATTTGAATATCTGTTTCCCCAGGATCTGCAATGTGGATGACTCTTTATAAGGAAAATAGCGGAATCGTTTGCACTGAATCGTGCTGCGAATTTCCCCAATTATCTCCACACGTTCAGTCCGTCCTGCTTCTCCTCCCTGCCCCCTTCCTGCACTTTTACGAAGGAGAGCCTGGTCCCTCTGAGGACCATTCATTGCCCAAGAGTGAAAGTGTTTCCTTTATTACTTCAGTCACACCTAGTTTACTGGCTTTGACTCGGATACGTGGGCAAAACTGTCAAAAGTCACACTGTCCCTCCAAAGATTTGCAAGTGGCATGCTCTCATCTTCTCGTATGTGCTAGCTCATCCAGGTATTTAATGAGGAAAAGACACTTTGAACTCTAAGGAAGCGGGTAAGATATGAAATGTGCCAGCTTGTATGCATAATGTGCATCAGAGTCAGCACTTACGGTAATAGAATAGTTTGGGGGAGGGTCGTGAACCTCACCAGGTTCGGATTTTTATTTTAAGGTTGGGAGGGATTGAACTAAATGGAAAGACCACTTTCGGTTCTCAGGAGCCGGGATTCTGTAACTTCATTCTATAAAATATATGGAACCATGTATGGTTCTTACGGGGTGAGTAATATGAAGTGTTTGTGAGGGAAACTATGTGATAATGGGGAGCCCCGTCGTTTGGAGAACGGGGACTGAGTGTGAGAGATCTTGGTTCTGCCAGAGGCAGGGATACTTCCCCACTGGCCAGGCATCGCTTCCGCTGCTCCTCCCTGTCAGAGGAGCTGGGAACGTCGGCGTGTCAGCAGACAGAAGCTCACAGGGTCTACTGCATTGCTCTTTTGCTCTAAAATGAAGAGCTGTGGAACTCTTGCAGGTCACCTCCTTGGCCCTGCACGCTGCCTCACGCTGAGCATCTTGGCTTCTTGGCCCAAGACCACGGCAGAGACAGGAGGAAGGAGGGGAGGATGTGTTTATGCCTTTTGTTGCTTTGGCTTAGCAGGAATGATAGGTCAGAGGTAACATGCTGTCGCAACCCTAACATCACCTGGGACAATGACAGGGAAGAAATCGTAAAAACCCAGTAAGCATAACTTCCAGACTCAAACTGACTTCTCACCGGACCTTGGACGCGGGACACGCTTTCTCGCATCTGTAACGTGCACGGGGTGTCTTCTGGGAAGTTTTGTAAACATCCCGCAGTGTTTGCTTTGGGGTGCGGGCAGGGGTCACATACTGCTCCTTCCTTTTCCTTTTGCTGAGAAAGAGAATCAATTTGGTGGTGACGCTGACGGGTTCTTTAGCTCCCATGACAGGCAGCACTTGCGGGAGAGGGTTCGTGGGAGCCTGAAGCAGAGCTCAGCGGCCGGGGTGGAAAGAGGGTGCCAAATGTGGCGGAGTCAAAACTGATAGATCAATAGCATCTGAGGGGCAGGGGTGAGTGGAAGGAGGAGGTGCCACTTGCAAAACGGTGGGCTCAGGAGGACGAGTGGGTTTGAGGGGCCCTGGTCATGGGCAGTGCACAGGAAAAGCATTCACATGAATACATCCAGCAGATTGGCAGGAATCCTGGGCTGACACTAAAGACAGCAGTCCTGGGAAGTAAATGATGTTCGGAGCCTCGGCCGATAGCTTGAGACTTCCCGTAGGGGAAGATGGGACAAGGGTTGTCCACAGATTCTGCAGGGCGTGTGGATCTGGGTCGGGAGTGGGGAGGACACAGCCAGAGGAGGCGTGGTCAGCGAGGAGGGCGGAGCATCCGGAAAGGCCCGGGAGGGGAGCGGTTCCTGGACCCGAGATGGTCAGTCTCTGGGCAGTGGAGGCTGATTCCAATACTGAGTGGCGAGGAGGTCACCGGCAGCTTTGAAAGCAGCTGGAAGAACACGTCTGAAGGCAGCAATCAGGTCACACAGGGGTAAGGAAGGTACAGGAGGGACATACCCAAGGAGGGGATAAGGAACCATCATGCTCCAACAGCCTCTTTCTGGTTCAGTGCTCTCCTGCCCTGACCCCTCCCGCCCCTCCCACCAGGTGGAGGCACAGTGAGAGCCCAAGGTCAAGGCCATTCTTTGGATCTTTTGTGATGCAGAAATCCATATTTTTATATAAGGGAGATGCCAGGCTATTGATGACATACTGTTCAGACAGTCAGATAAAACCCTTACCTGGCTGCTTATAGGTAAAAAGAAAACTTCATTTCTGTGAAATGCAAATCTTACCCTGTGAGTTTGCTCTGCAGACAGCAGAGCTCTCAAGTCACTTCAGGTACCTTGCACTGTGGTACGTCAGGTACCTCGGCTGCACCGAGCAAGAGCAGCCTGTACTGAAAACAAGACAAGATGGCAGAGAAACGTCCAGCTTAAATGAAGTGAAACGTAGTTTTTCATCGGCTAGTGAGTACCACTGGCTGAAATGAAGTATTAGAGACCTTGCGATTAAGACTTTCTAGATCGCATCCACACTGTAACTGCTATTATTATGTGTGTATTCGACCAATGAATATCAAAACTTCTATCTGGTGAGCGTGGTGACTTTTGGACACTAAACTCACATTTTATTGGATGTTCTTACAGCTGAGTGCCTGCAGGTTGTGTATGAGATAGTTTGGTTTTCTTTAGGGAGTTCAGTAAAATTAGATTCACCAGTTGAGGTGTGTGCACTTACGCACTTGGCATTGGCATCTGGAAATTTCTTTCTGGCTCTGTTTAGTAAGGATGATTTTGACCAGACTACCTGTCAACAGCTACATA
The DNA here is from genome assembly GCA_004026885.1 of Lyroderma lyra. Taxonomy (NCBI): domain Eukaryota; kingdom Metazoa; phylum Chordata; class Mammalia; order Chiroptera; family Megadermatidae; genus Lyroderma; species Lyroderma lyra. Next base: position 113,276 of record PVJL010004126.1, read on the forward strand.
CTTCAGGGCCACCTATAACCAGCGTCACTAAAAACTAGGCATTCTTTATTTTCCTCTTAATTTGTTTGGGCTTGTCAAAAATCACACATTCAAATGTTGGAAAATTTGTTTGCATATACTGATGATACTGTTTTTGGATCTTTGTATGAAATATATCTTTTGTAATGATGTATGAAAATTCATTCTACTGGTTCCCTGTAAAGTAGCAAGGTGAAATGCAGGGAGAGCTGGACCGGTAGCTGGGAATGAAGCCCCTAGGCCAGCTCTCTCCCCAACTCTCTGTGTGGACTCAGGCAGCCCTCCTTACTTGTTAGAGCCTCCCATGCTGCGTCAATAAAATGAGGCAAATGATTCTTTTAAAGAAAATCTCAGAACGACAGGCTACACGACAGATGTGTTTATACTAGTTAATGGTCGTGGGGCCATAGCAAAGTGTGATACCCCCTGGATCGGGTAGGCATTGCAGAGTTGTTACTGAGTCTTTACTGTCTTAACCCTCCCAGTCCGCCGCGTCGGTTTGTTGGTCCTTTCCGAGCCTGCCGCTGTACGCTGGACCTAATTTTAGAAATGAAAGGTAGACCTAGTCTCTACAGTGTCTCCAAGTTCCATCTTATTCTAACCACTGGTTTGCATGTCACTAACATGTTCCTATGTCATGTTGGTGTTTTCTCTTCAATGCTCAGGAGCCCAGGTACAGGGGACAGTTAGGCTCAGGCCTCAGGTCTGGCAGGGTTAATGCGTAGACATCTGTGAGCAACGTTCTGTTCTAACGTGGAGTGCACCCAGACGTAAATGAAACCGCGGCCTGCCGCCACACCTGGCGGGTCCCTGCTGTGTGGGAGCCGTCTGGGGTTCGGTTCCGAGGTCTACCCATCAAGCAGTTCAGAACTTTGTGAAGACCACAGGGATACCTTGAGAATTATCGCCCCCAGAAGACAGACTGCGATACATTGACCGTGTGCTAGCTTTACCCTAATTACACACAAGGGCTGTCTGGAAAGAACCCAGCCATGCGATGCAAAGACAGAGGCCTTTGTGCGCTCGGGCAGCCCTCGTGTACACCCAGCTCATACGGGACGCGGCAGGTTTCCGGGTCTAGTCCGTCCTCTCTGAGGGACTGGAGAATCTTCTCCCAGTGCAGCGACGACGTGGCGACTTCGGTTTCTGAGATCGGGCCCCCGTCTGTGTTCCTGTTGGCGCTCAGGAAGGTGTGTCAGCACAGTGTCGGTGGTAGGGAGGCCCGCTGCTCCCGGCACGTTCCGGGGGTGGGGGGGTGGGGGGTGGGGTTCCTCACTTCCTTTTGGCCACGTGACAGCGTTGCTTTACGGTCCGCGGTGCGGGCTCTGATGGGAGCGCTTCCCTTGCTTTCCCGGGCTGGGCTGTCTCTGGGCCAGAACGTGAGACTTCACACTCCGTGTCTCACGTAGCTGCTTCGCGAGGGTCCGACGCAAAGTCGGGTGCGTTTCTCTGGCAGAAACGGCGGTGCTCCGGCCACGGGGAGTCCGTCTCCCCGCCTGCTGCCGCTGGGGGCTGCGCCACTCCTAGCGTGTGGCGATGGGGGCCCACCGGCCGCTCCCACGGCCCATGGGAGAGGGTTGCCCTGGCGCCCCTCCCCCACGCGTTCTCCTCGGTTTTAGGGCTGTTAAAAGGGGCGATGAGGACCCAATGCAGCACAGACTGAAGAACGGTGCGCCTGGAGCCCGTGTAACTTTACTAACCGGTGTCACCCCCATAAATGTGTGTGTTTATAGAGACAGAGGTGTGTGTGTGCACACCCTTAGGGCGGGTCTGCCAGAGGCCACTGTGAAGTCTCCCCGCCCCCACCTCTTGCTCTTGACCTTGTGACAGGAAAGCAGCCAGCCCAGATTCTCCCACCGCGGCCGCTGTGACAGAGATCTTGAATCTTCTTCCTCACACTCTTCATTAGAAACTCTGTGTGGCAGGGAGTTGACACTACAGACAGCCTCAGCTGTCCCCTGTCACCACCCAAGTCCTCTGACCCCTGTGATTAGAAAATGAAAAACGCCAGCACCTCTCGGACGCTCTCAGCCCCATGGTGGTGCCTTGAAAGTTGGTGCCCACAGAGGGGCCTTCTGTTGCCCCCAGTGAGGTTTGGCAGTGAAGGCAGATGAGCCTGGACCGACTGTGTGACAACAGTTTCGCTGATTGAATATGCTAATGAAGCCAGAGGTCACGGAGCGGGTGTGGTTTCGAGCAGGTGCGATTCGCTCGTGCCAACTGCAGCTCCGGAAGGCCACAGGAGGCAGCCCGTGTCTTCCGGCTTTTTACAGTTGAGGAAGAGGTGTGCCCACTGGGTGGAGTCCAGCTGCTTGTCCCGCACGTGTAAGGTCCATTCGGGGGTTCTTTGTGCTCCTGGGGCACCCGCGTACCCCGCGTTGGCTTCCTGCCTCACGCGCCCTTAGCTGTGTGCTCCTTACAGGAGCCCGTGTGTATCCCCACAGGGGCCTGGGGTGTCCACACCGGGACCTTAGCTATTGTCCAGGTGACCGTGGTCATCCCGCAGAGGAGGAGGTGGGTGTCAGGAGCGGGGGGACAACTTGTGTCACCATCACCAGGTGACTCGGTGATGAGCTGAGGCTGGAATATCGGGCTGACATCCTCACCCCGTGATGCACCCGGGTGAAAAGCACTACAGGTCGCTCTGGGGTTGGTGGGAGAAAGGCGTACTTATTCCAAGTGTAGCTGGAGTCGCAGGATGGGGAGGCTCCATCGTCAAGGTCACGGCAGCCGCAAGAATCTAACAGCTCCCCGGCATGATGCTTTTGCTGAGTATCTGTGGGACGCTGGGTTTAGCTGCCCTCAGTACATGGGAGCCCGTTAGCAGTGTGCAGACGCTGGTGGGGGTTCCGCACGAGCACCCCTTACAGAGTGAGGGCGGGGGTGGGAAATGGGGCGTCCCCTGTGCTCCTCACAGACTCCGGGAGGGGCGGTGGGTGGGTGCAGGGCTGCGGGGAGTCTGGGAGAACACGTATCTCCGTGCCGACCTGGGCCATCCTGCAGACAAACCCCAGTCCCTGAGGGAGACCGGTGTCCTCCCTGCAAGGTGAAGGGTGGGGCCGTGGTTTCTGAAATGCCTTCCGAGGGCCCTGTGTCCCTAATGCTAAGGCCACGGAACAGGAAGTTCTCAGAGGCTTTGGGCCGCGCCACCTCGAATCCGCTCCTGCTCGGATTTTTGGCCAGAGACTGTGAGCAAAGACCCCTTCCACTTCCTGTCGGGTTTCCCTTATCACAGTTGGAGGGTGTGCACGTTGAGCTGTCTAACTAGAGGGTTGTGGGGACACATTAATAATCACACGGCTGTACACCGGGAGCGCGCGGACATTAGACTGGAAGACACGCACAGACGGAGAGTAAAGGGGTGGAAGAAAATGGTCATGAAAATGGAGGAAAGCAAAGCTGGGCTCCCAAATCTTAGGCCCGACAAAACAGACTTTAAAACAAAGGCTGTGACAAGAGACAAAGAAGGGCCCAGTGATCCCACTCCAGGGTATTTGTCAGAAACCCAAAACGCTACTTCGAGGGGACGTGAGCATCCACAGGTCACTGCAGCCTTGTCTGCAACGACGCGGGGGCAGCCTGTGTCCGTCCACAGATGACCGGGTGAGGAGGGGGTGGGACACGTGCTCGGCCGGGAAGGGGAGGGGTCCCGCCATCTGCGGCGGCGTGGATGGACCTGGGGGCCTTGTGCTGAGTGCGGCGTGTCAGGGAACACAGATGCGCTGAGATTCCCCTTAGATGTGGAATCTAAAGAACAAAAGAAACAAACCAAACACAAACCGACGCATGGATACAGAGAACACTGTGATGGCTGCCCGACGGGAGGGGGTTGGGGGTGGGTGCAAAAGGGGACGGGATTAAGAGGTACACGTGGGTTGTTACACAGTCGTCGTGGGGATGAGGGGTACAGCATAAGGAATATCGTCTATATTATTGTATTACAGTAACTGTGGTGGTGTCAGATGGGTACTGGATTTATCGGGGTGATGGATGGCAGGGGGGTTGGGGGGCAGGGTGAAAAAGTTGACGGGATTAACAAGTACAAATTGGTAGTCACAAAATAGTCACAGGGATGTAAAGTGAGGCACAGGGAGTATAGTCAGTAATACGGTGATGACTGTGCACAGTGCCAGGTGGGCACCAGACTAGTGAGGGGGATCACGTCTTAAATTACATAAACGTCTAACCACTTTGTTGTACACTTGAAATTAAGACAACATAATATTGAATGTCAAAATAAATAAATAAAGTGTAAATATAAATTAATCACTCTTTTAAAAGCAAGGGCAAAGGAAACAAAAATAAATAGATAAGAAATAAAAGTCGAGAAGAATAAAAAGAAGCACAGGAAATGGTTCATTGGCTCGGCATTCCCGGGGGACCTGGGGAAGAATGTAAATTTCCGTATAATGTGAGGGTGTAGCCGGCCCCCCAAGGATGGCCCGACGCCTCTGGGGTGGAGCGTGATTACTATTCTTCTGGCAGCGGAGATCAAAGCGGGGCAGAAATCATCTCTACAACGTTCTGACAAAAATTAAAAGATGAAAGAAGGCTGAATGAAATAATCAGGAGAGCAAGAAAAAGCCGGCTGATTGTGTTCAGAAAACGCTGTGATACCAGCCTCCGGTCGTGTCAACGCGGAGTGGGCAATCCGCGGGACGGAGTGGCCAAGGCTCTCCCGGCCAGGGATCAGAGGTGTTCCCATCTCTCTGTGTCTCACGGGAGCATTAGCTCCGTGATCGTAACATTCCCCATCAGTCCCTATTACTTTTTAAGAGGTAACAATGCAGATCGTTTTACGAGATATCCGTGGGAAATAACTCTCCCTTATCCTCGACAAAGCCGTCTCCGTGCAGGGTTGACAGATGTTCTCAGGCACGGATCCCTGGAAATGTCTTGGACCGCTCTCCGATTCAAAAAAATTCCAGAAACATTGATTAAGGCCCATCGCTTTTATCCTGTGCTGGGTGTGTGAGTAATAAGACAGCAATATGTGTGGGTAATGAGGGTCTGGGCATTAAGCGGCTTACATTTGTGTTGCTTTTTTTTTTTTTTTTGTAAAAGACTTGAAATGAATTTTATAAAAGGAGTTACACATACGAGGGCTTCTGGGGGAAATGCAGCCATAAATGCCTCTGTTTCATGGCTGGGTACTTTCTGGCCAGCCCTCGTGTCCATTTGTATGGACAATGCCACGTTTATCAACATGGGGAATTCTACAAAGCACTGGAGGGAGACCCTTACGTGCCGTCCAAGGCGTATTTCAGGCTGATGCAGGGGCGCAGAGGAGCACAGGACGTCCCCTGGGCACACCGCAGTTCAAGCTACCTGTCTGCAGCGCTGCCACGCACGGTCTCGCTTCTCTGAGCCTCGTTCCCCACAGTGAGGAGAGCACGTGATCGGGGCTAGAGAATATAACGTGCAGGGTACACAGGAATGCTTATGTACCACGAAATCCTGAGCAGAAAGCTGCGCTCTGTCGATGTCCAAGACAGCACCTGGAGGGAGCCCGACTCGCAGTGTGAGGCAGTCAGCTCAGGCCGGGCAGCCCTCGAGGCTTTTTGCGGGCAGACGAAGGGGTGGAGCTGCGGAGGGTCTTGAGGAGCCGTCCTGTCTTCGTTCTGCTGACGAAGTGACCGTGGGAACATTGCCATTGGGAAGCAGCAGTTTAACAAGGAGCGCTGTCTAGGTCATCCTCACCCCGGCGGGTTCTGCCACGACCTAAGGCTGCATTTCCTCTCACCAGCCAGGCTGACTTTGCTGATGACTGAACGGAGACTGCGTTCTCCTGGTGTTCAGTGCGAGGCCCACTGTCTCCCCAGCGTGGTCACAGAGCTGTCTGTAAGGGAGACAGCGTGTCCCTGCCCTGCGGTCCAGCTCGGCTTCCTGTGTGTCCCCTCCTGTTAACCTCTTTAGTTAGCTAAGGAAGGAGATGGGAAGGTTAGTGAGGAATTGAGCTGGAAAGGGAGCTATTGGATCACCTTCTACAGGAGTTGAAATTTTCCTCCTGCCTACCCATCGGAAGCAGAGAAAAGAAGCTCAAGGATGTGAATTCATCTACACACATTTACATCCCCACTCACGTCACTGTTTCTGTCGGAGGGATTTGTCACACGGAGAAGAAATGAAAAATAAAGCTCTGTGGCCAGTAGCTGACTGACCTCCAGCGAGATGTCAGCCCCTCAATCTCTGGTGTTCAGTGTGAGGCTTTAAAACTTGGAAATAATTTTTAAAACTATGGTAAAGATAAACTTATTATAATTTCTAACATATTTCCTTTTCTTTATTCTTTATGTTTGTATGGTCCTGTTTTATAAAACCTCCTGTTTTATATTAATATTCTCTTATTAATACTTGAAATACCTTATTCACATTTGCAGTCAGTGTTCGTTGCTTTGTGTAACAAGTATCTCTGTAGGTTCCTTTCACTGTGCTTCTATTTAATGATTATTATTTCTTGTTTATATCATTTGCTGCTTTCATGTTTTCACTCTTCAGGGATAGTTTATTCTGGGACACATTGTATTCTTAATTTCTATTTCCACTTTTTTCTTCTCATTTTGAGGTTTTACCGTCCTTTATGAATATAATTCATTGATATTTCTGCATTGAATGTTCAAAACACCAAGATTTGAGGAGTGCGTTTTTCTGAACCGTGAATTCACACCTGCTGTGCTGAGCTGGCCGTCCCGCAGAGAGTAAAGCCGCGTGTCCTCGCGCGTCCTGGGGGCCTCCGGTTCCTCCCCGGGCGGCCGCCCTCATCCCTGGTACCCTGCCCACACCCAGGGGCGTCTGCGGTGCCGGGCACCCCCGTTGTCACCACCACGTGGTATGCATACAGCACCCTCTCGCGGAAACATCATGTGCTTGTTCTGCCTTGGCGGTGGGGTCGGCCTCTTAGCCCTGCGTTCCAGACCTGCCTTTGTCTACAGTGAGCTCATTCCTCAAAGCCGTGGTGCCCAGAGATAGCAGGGAGTGGGGGGTGTCAGAGTATCCGTGCTCACGTGGTTGGCTTTCTGATTTGAGTGAAGAGTATTTAGGGTGAAGAAGACGCGACCCCTGCCGTGGAGCAGGTCACAGATGAGTGGACAGCTGTGCTAATTAATGTAAATTATTGTCATGTAGTGTGACACCTGCAGTAATAGAGGTATGAGCAAGTAAGTGTATATAAAATCGGTGGTACTTTACACCCATTAGGATGGCTGCTATTAAAAAAAAAAAAAACAGGATCTGGAGGAATTGCTGTTGGGAGCCACAGTGGGGAACAATCTGGCATCCCACAAAAATTTAAAAATGGAATGACCACATGTTCAGCAATTCTGCTTTGGGGTATATCCCCCAAAGAATGGAAAGCATGGTCTTGAAGGGATATTTGTGCCTATTTATATGCACATATTTATAGCACTATTATTCACAAAAGCCAAAGGGTAGAAGCAACCCAAATGCCCACTGATGGAGGAACAGATAAACAAAATGTGGTAGATAGGTGTAATGGGATATTATTCAACTTTAAAATGAAATTCTGCAGTATTCTCTAACATGGATGAACCTTGAGAACATTATACTCAATGATGCGAGATTCCACGTATTAGAGGTACCCAGAGGAGTCACATTCATAGGGACAGAGAATAGATTTCCAGATCCTGGGCCAGACGATCGGGAGGTGTTTACTGTACACAGACTTTCAGTTTTGCAGGATGAGAGCACTTCTGTGGATGGGTGGTGTGAGTGCATTTAATGCCACTGAACTAAATGTGTAAAAATGGTTAGGATGGTAAATTCTATGTCACATGTATTTTATCACTATTAACATTGTGATAAAATGTGATATTTTTTAAATGTGCATTTTATTACAGTGAAAAAGTAAAAACAGATTCTGGTGAGACAACAGTGATATAGTAGCTCCTAAAGACACAGAAAACTAGGTAAGTGGACCAGAATGTCATTTTGACGACTTCAGGACAACTTGCGGGTTTAGGGGGCATCTGGTGTCAATAGCCAATGTTGAGAGCATCTTACATGCAAATAGTCTGTATCATTGTGCAATCGGGGCATGTGATAGGCGTCACGTTCAGCTTCTTGAGCAGCTTCATTGGTTTAAAAATGAGTAGCTGCCCCAGTAGTTTGCAATTCAACTCAGGAAAAAACACTTGGGGTTGCCAAGCAACGTGTGATTGCTGTCAGCAGGAGCAAATCTAACATTAATTTTATATCTCCTAAAGTGATAGAACTGTTGAATCTAAGTGTTCTCATTTCTGTCGACTCTGCTGAGGAATATAAACACTGGGACTGTCAAGCGCTGTGCTGTTCCTAGCAGACCAGTGTGGCACGCGGGGTTCTCTCCCTTCCCTCTGCCAAAGCACCCCCGGTCTTTCCGGCAGGACCCAGAGGCAGCATGCGGATGGCTGCTACGGGGTTTCCGCTGCGAGGACTAGTATCTGTGCAGGAGACCTTCTGCGGTCACTCAGCAACATAAAGCCCCTGAATGACGAAGTGTTTTCTTTAATGATACATATATTTTTTTAAATCTGGAAGACGTCTTTTTGGTTCAGCTTAGAAAAAAAACCAAACAGTCAAGTGTTAGGTGATTCACTGCACTTCTGCTCGCAGTAAGAGGATGGACTTGAAGGACAGAGCTTTGTGTTTGGGGTGTCCCCTGACTGATGCCCGTGAGCCACAAAAATGGAGCTGGTAGGAAATGGACAAAATTACAGTGATTCCACTGGATTTGCCAAAGAATACGTACAGAAGAAGGGGGTCTCTCTTTTTTTGCCTTTTAAAGCAGAATCTGAGTGTTGTACTCTGACCACAGGCCTCATTGTATTTGACTGTATACATTCCAATGAGGAATGTAGTTAAAGGTGTGAATTATTTTGACACTTTCTCCAAATACCAGAAATCAGGTTGGCGGGAAGTCCTAGGGCGTGCACTTCCTTTTGACCTCCACGCGCCCCTCTCCTGGGAGCCCACGTAGCTGACCCATCCAGGACACCATCTTCTTGGTTCCTTGCCTCTGATGCCAGTAAACGTCCGTTCTTTGCTCGCAGCCCCCACCTCCGGTCCCACCAGGAAGGGGTCAGCCTCTGAAGTCCTCGCTGCCTTTGCTGGTCTGTGGCCACGCTTCCCATCCTGCTCCCTCTCACCCCAGCTTGCACCGTGGTGACGCCAGCCCCCGCCACCCTCTGCAGTTCCTGTTTAACTGCTGTTCCCCCTCTCCGTACTCACCGTTAGCTCTTTCTTCCCTGTTTCTGTCCAACACCAAAGTCATTTCTGCACCTGTGCCCTTGACGCTAGCTCCTCCCTGGACCCACAGACCCTTTCTCTACTTCGAAGGCCTGGGTGAGCGTTCTGCCCATCCCCTTAGGAGCTCTGTGACCTGGCCTCTCTGAATGACAGCTTTTTTGCATGATTGCATGAGTCAGTTCCTTAAATAAACCTGGGTGTCTGTGTGTCTGAGCACACACGACTGTGCACGTATGTATAACGTGTTTGTATCCCCCGGCTCTGTCTCCCTGGAGAAAGCAGACTCGCACGGCCTGTGAGCACTGCCTCCGCCCTGTCCGCCTTCTCCGGCTCCTCCCTTCCGACCCTTACGTACAGGAGGGAGCCACGTTCTGCCACGCCCTGTCCCACAACTGGGACAAGTCAGTCAGAGTGTGTAACACCATCTCCCCGAGCATAATAAGAATAACTTCCTAAGGAACAACAGCTCTCCTGACTGGGGGGAGCGATTCCCCCTCACCCTCGTAGACAAAGTCCCTTTTACTCCCGTCTCCGTGTCTAGGCCATTAAGTGCCACTGCTGTTTGTCACCCCCCAGTTCTGCCCCTGGCCTCAGAGACAGGCGCAGGCGCGGTCACGGATCTGAGGTCAGGAGCTGTTGGGGGCCTTAGCTCTTAGCTCTTCAGTTTTCTGCACGCACGTCGTTTGGATGAGAACGATTTGCAAACAGCTGTTCAGAGCCGAATGAGCTTTTCTTCCCATTTCATTCTTCATGGGAATTTCTCTCTTTCTCGAATAGGGTTCTTTGAAAGTTCTGGCGAGGGGTTTGTTTTGAAACCCAGGCTGAGGCCACCTTCGCTCACGAGGATGCTGCTGTAGGTTCGGGATGGGTATTCACTCTGAAGACCAGATTGCTTTCCAAGGTGCCCGTGTGACGTTTTTATTTTCAGTTTGGAAGCTGCACTGCACTGATCATTGTTTCTTTTCTGTCTTAGTTGACTCTTCTGATCTAGCGCGAACCCAAACCCCACTTTCTCCCTGAGGCTTGCTGCTGAGGCCAGCAGCACTCAGAGAGCGTGTCTAGGCGCTGCCAGCACTGGTGAAGATCCCGTTTCTGAGCTGGCGTTGCGGGTTCACGAGGCGATTAGGGCCGGTTGGATCTCGTCCCACATGCCATAATGCATTTTCTCAAAGTTGGAACACGTCGAAGCTATGAACTCGGGCAGTTCCTTGAATTATTTGGATTCAGAGACATTTATAAGAATTCACATTAGCTTCTTAGGGAGAGAAATGTATCGGACATTTCTCCCTTTGGAAGTTCTATTCCTTCTGTCTCCTGATGCTTGGCAAACAGTGTCTCTGGTTCTAGTCCCCGGGGAGCCCCAATGGGATTCAGACAGTGGAGGTCAGCATCCTGTGTCCTCTGAGGATCGTGTCCAGCCTTTGTGCCTCCCTGGCCATAAGCGACAGGGCTCCGTGTCCAGCAGTAGTGGAGGGGGCTGCCCCGCAGGGGATCGTGAGACCTTTAGAGGGATGTCTGTCCAGGACTGAGCATGCTGGAGGTGAGGCTGTGGCTCCGAGGATGAGGGCGAAGAGAGGCTCGTGATGGGGAGGCGGCCCGCGTTTTGAACTTAAGTCACTAACTAGGACATTAAGCAATGCTGTCCTCACTGTAACAGAGCCTTGTGCACTGCTCACCCCGTGGAAGTTGACAAGGGATAGATATTGTAAGTCCCATCTTCTCAGTTATCCCTGTTAGTAGGAAAAGGTACTCACCAGACACACGGAGCCTGCAAGCGAGCCCGGGCATGAAGCTGGCTTCCCTGGCCTGGCAGCAGCTTGCCCTGGCTTTGGCCTCGTAGAGAGAATGTGGATTTAGAGCCAGATAGTGTGGGTGTGAATATAACCGTGTCACCCGAGAGCTGTGGAATCACCTTGGGCACAGTGATTCCGTCCTCCCAGAGTCCCATGCATATATGGTCACTTAATTTATGGCAGAGGAGCCGAGAAAGTCTCCTCTGGGGAAAGTCTCTCCACTAAGCCGCATTCAAAAGAATGGACCCCTGTATTAAACCACACACACAAATCAACTCAAAACGGATTGAAGACTTGAACACAAGACCTAGAACTATAAAACTCTTAGAAGAAAACCTAGGGGAGGAGCTTCTTGACGTCAGTGTTGACTATGATGTTTTGGATTTGAAACCAAATGGAAGGGCGACAAAAGCAAAAATAGGTAAGTGGGATTACATCAAACTAAGAAGCCACTTCACCACGAAGGAAACTGTCTACAAAAGTGAAAGGGAACCCACTGAATGGGAGAAAAAATGGCAAGTCCTGGTTTTTTTGATAAGGGGTTAACATCTAAAATATACAAGGAAGTCACGCAACTCAAGAGCAAAAAACCGAATAATCCAATGTAAAAATGGGCAAAGGACCTGAATAGACATTTTTATAAAGACATACAGGGACACGAGAAGGTGCTTAATGCCGCTAATGATCAGGGAAGTGCACATCGAAACCGCCGTGTTAGGGTGTCTGTGATCAAAAAGGCAGCAAATGCTGAGGAGGATGTGAAGCAAGGGGAATCCCTGTGCACTGTTGGCGGGATACACCATGGCCCAGCCTCCCTGGAATACGGCATGGACCCACCAGCCCCACGTCTGGGTATTCATTCAAAGAAAATGGGAACGCAGACTTGAAAAGATGTATGCATCCCTGTGTCCATGCAGCGTTATTTCCAATAGGCAAGCTGTAGAAACACCCAAGTGTTCATCAGTGTATTAATGGACAAAGAAGACGTGGTATACTGCTGTTACTCAGCCATAAGAAAGAAGGAAATCCAGTCATTTGTGACAACATGGATGAACCTGGAAGGCATTACGCTAAGTGGAGTAAACTAGACAGAGAACGACAAATGCTGTATGGTGTCACCTCTGTGTGAAGACTCAACACACAAACAAAAAGCCCAGTTCCTAGAAACGGAGAGTAGAAGGGTGGTTGCCCAGGGCTGGGGGAAGGAGGCAATGGAGAGATGCAGGTAAAATGCTGCAAACTTTCAGTAATACGAACAGCGAGTTCTGAGGATGTCATGTATGTCAGGGTGACTGTAGCTCTTCATTGGTATTGTAAACTTGAAAGTTGCTGCTGGATTGTAAGCATTGTCAGCATGCACAGACACACGCACACAGCGAAAAGAGTAACTGTGACGTAAGGGATGTTTAATTATCTTAACCTTGTCACTCACTGCACAAAGTACGCGTGTATCATGTATCACGTTGTACACCTTAAATGCATGCGATTATACTTGCGGGGGAAGATACATGTTTTCAACAAATGCTTTTATTGACTGTTTGCTGTGTGCCACATAGCTCGTAAAGTGCCACAGATAGCAACCTGCAAAGGCCCCACCCCTCCTATGTCAGGGCCGCAGTCTGGTGCGGGGATCAGCATCAAACAGGCATCTGCAAGAGGCTCGAATGCAGCTGTGCGCAGAGACAGTGATCCTATTGGAAACGTGTGGTTTTCTTGGGGCAGCAGAGAAGGCGGTGGAAGAAGGGGAGAGTAACGCGAAGGAAGGGCAGAGTTTTATCAGCTGGGGCAGGCGGAGAGGACAGCAGTGTGAGTCCCCAGGGGGTGCGGGAGGCCGGAGGGGCTACACAGGGCGGGGCCCGGCGCCTTGCGTGGCACTGCGGCCTAGTGGCCGTGCCTGGATGCAGTGGGCACCGGGACAGAAGGCTCAGTGAGGAATGGCTGACGTGTGAGAGAAGACAACCACGTGGGGAGCGGTGGGGAGCGTGGATTGGGGGGTAGAACTAGCGGGGAGGGGACCCGCTGCGGGTAGTACAGGCACAGGTCGTTGGCAGTGGTGTGATGGAGAGGAGGGCTGGAGGTCTTTAGGATTATCTCACTTTGTAAATCGTGGAGTACTATAAAATGCACAGAGACAAACATGTATTGTTGCATGTAAATGAAATCTCAGTGCGGTTAATGAAAAAGAACTGACTTATGGTGTGTGAATTATATGTTGTTTTATTTTATTTTATTTTTTTATTCATTTTTATTGTTAGACTTATTGGGGTGACATCTGTTAGCAAGGATTACATAGGTTTCAGGCTTACAGTATATGTTGTTTTAAAAAGGGGAAACAAAAACTGTCAGCGTCTGGGTGAGCAAAGATGAAGAAAAGTATCACTTCCCCAAATCAGCGGTGACTGTCTCTGAAGGGTGACACTTGGGGCAATTTTGGTTTGTCTTCTTTTTCTTACCAGGACTTAAGATTTTTGATGGCAGCCATGTCATACCCGGGCAGTTAGGACACACGAGTGTGCAAAGGAACACCAGGTCGCTTTCATCTGTGTTTCTCAGAAAGGACCCCTTACAGCTTTGAGTCTTTCTATGCCTCGATGATTTGCTCCTGCATAAAAACAAGTACTAAATGCATTTAGCGATTACGTGGGGATGCGGTAAGAGGAAACCCTTCATCTCTGATGACTTTATATTCGAAATCTGAAGATGACAACGGTTCGAAAGGAAACTGGAAATGATAAAGGCTCTTGTTCAAACCACTGCCCTAAGCATGGGCCTTGGAGCGCATTTCCTTAGACTATTCAAGTGTGGCAAGAACAGTTGTACAGGATGATGGACATGCCAGTCGTTCTCTGGTTTACAAATATTTAGTACCATGGCCACTCATAAACCCAGGGATTGCTGTGGAACTACTGTTCCCAGGCAGTCTATTTTCTTCATCTGGAATGACATTAAGATTCAGAAAGGACTGTCATTTTGCTCTGTTGTTGGGGAAAACTGTAGTTCTATTTGTCCGTTGTTGGGCCGGGGCCTAGATTTTGTGCAATGATATAACTCACACTTGGCGTTATAACGCAGAGATGTTTTGTTTCTGATAGCAATCTTTTCTGAAAGCCAGTCTGTTTACTATGCAACGGACCGAAGGTGACCTTTCTGTTGAGATACGTTCCCCTTGTCATCGCCATGTCGTCCTTGCTGGAACGAAGGGTTTCAGCCTGTTGGGGAACATCGCCGGTGGAATGTGACTGTGAGCGAGAGGGGATGAGGTGAGGCCCTTCAAAGGCTGCTTCTCGAAGCGCCTCTGCTTCCGTGTGGGGTGGGGTGCTGGTTCTGCGAAGCAGAAAATACCCTCTTCAGGACATAACAGGGTCACAAATGGTCAATTAATTGACAACAAAGGAGCCAAGACTGTACAATGCGGGAAGGAGCGCCCCTTTAAGCAGCGGTGTTGGGGAAGCTGGACAGCCGCGTGCAGGAGAATGAAACGGGACCCCCATCTGACAGCACACGCAAAAATCAATTCAAAATGGATTAAAGACTTGACTGTAACACCCGAAACTGTAAAACCCCCGGCGGAGGACAGAGGCGCTAAGCTCCTTGGCTTTGGGGCTGACAATGATTTTTTTTTGGATTTGACACCAAAAGCAAAGGAAGCAAGAGCAAAAATATACAAGTGGGATTATGTCAAACCGAAGAGCTTCTGCACAGTAAAGGAAACAATCAACAAAACGAAAAGGCGGCTTATGAAATGGAAAAAAATCTTTGCAGATCCTCTATCTGACAAGGGGTTAATTCCCAACATAGATAAAGGACTCACACAAGGCAATAGAAACACAACAAACGGTCCGAGTGAAAAACGGGCAGAGGGACCGAGTCGACACCTTCCCAAGGAAGACGTACAAATAGCCAACAGGTGACACGAAAACGTGCCCAGCATCACTGATCGTCAGGGAAATGGTAGTCAAAACCGCAGTGACAACATCAGTACATCCAGAGGGCCTTATGCTAAGTGACAGAGAAAGACAAATACTGTATGTATGGTCTTACTTATAAGTTTAATCTAAAAAATATGGACTCCGGAGCAGAGGACATACTGGTGACTGTCAGAGGTGGGGCGTGGGGGATGAGTAGAGGTGAGCAGGGGGTGTGTGTGTGTGTATATATGTGTTTTTATGTTTATGCATACACATACCAGTCGGTGGCTCTCCAACTTTAGAGTCCATCAGCATCAGGCAGAGCACCTGTTGAAGCAGTTTACAGAGACACCCGCAGTGTTTCCGATGCAGCGTGTTTGAGGTGAAGGTCAAGCTTGTGTGTTGCCCGTCAGTTCCTAGGCGACGCTGATGTTCCCGGAGCCACTGACGTAAACGCCCGTCTTTGCTGACAGACACGCGAGCCAATTAAAGAAGTCTGAGTGCTTGAGAGGCAGAGACGTTAGGCCTAATCAGAGTAGGATAAGGAGAATCACAAGGTGAGCATTATACCTGCTTTTAAAGGAGGAAAGAAAAGTGAGCGTGTCCCACACGTGTTAGGAGGGCGTATTGGCTTGAAGGGCTCACATATAAAGAAGCAAGTAGAAAACAATTTTTGCATAAAGGGGCAATAAGCCAGTTATCTTGGCTGGTCTAGAGAACTCCTGAGTTATTAAATAATGAAAATACTGACAGAGGATATTAGATCGTGAAGGAAGAGTGGGTGACGTGTCTCAAAGGATCTTCGACAAACCAATATGTTTGTGTCTTAAATAATAGGCCGAAGCAAGTCACCGTAGGGTCCTCAGCAGCGGTACATAGAGCTCAGCAAGACTTTCTCTGCGTCCTGAGTTGAACCAAGACAAACAAAAGCTGTCATGCTTGTCTAGGTTTAAGGTGATGAAGGCTTGTGCCCAGCCTCTGTGTGTGGAACTGTAAGTAGGGAAAAGAAAATGGATAAAACTGTGGAGAACGTACAGTTTAAAAGGTAGACAAGACAGATGTGTCTGCCTTCGTTCCTTTCACATTTTTGTACGCGGAGGGCTCCATATATTCTCAGTGCTTAATCGATTGTTCGCTGAACAAATAGATGACTTCCCAGTTAAATTCCAAACACAGTCTCTGCCTCTGTTTTCTTACCTAAGGAATGGGGTTTGAACATGGCATGGCTACCTCTGGGTATTGCATGGATAAACAAAATAATTTGGATAAAGCTCTTTCATCACCCGAAAGTCTGAATATGATTATTATTGCTAATGACAGAATGAGAAATCAAGTTCTCCTGTGGATTAAATTGGTTCAGAGATGGGAAACTGCTAATTCCTTTCATAGAAATAAGTTAATGGGATGCCTCAGGAATTGCTGCCTAGCTTTTGACATAATTAGTTGGAGAAAAGTAGCTAACTCATTGAAGTCACTGATGACATAAAATTATGTAGGCTAGTAAGAACCACAGAGAATTCTACAAAATATTCCAGAAGGAGCTAATCAAACAGTATGACCAGAAAATAGGACAGCAGCTCCATTTTAACAAAGATAAATGACTTGCTTAGAGAGGAAATAGTTTTAGTTTCCTCAGCATGTTGATTCACCAAGATCTTAGAAGGAAAAAGGATATGGTCATGGTCATTAACACATATGCTGGAATGCTGAAGTGCCGTCGTCATTCATTCATTCATTCATTCATTTGTTCGTTCACTGGATTACTCATCCGGTACACACATACTGACCTTCTGCACGTCAGACTAGGCTGCTAAGCGCCAGGGGGTGTAAGGAGCAAAAGTCAGTCAAGACATAGTCCCCATCTTTAAACTTGATCATCATCTAGTTAGAAGGACAGAAAAGTAAACAGATATGGTGACCCAACCACCAAAGGGGTAAATGTATCCATTTTTTATTGCCTCGTAACAAATTATACAAATGTAGTGGCTTACACAACACACTTTCTCAGTTTCTGTGGGCAGGAGTCACAGAAACCAGCTTGGCTGGTCCCTGCTCAGCCTCCGAGGTTATAATTCACGTGTCGGCTGGCTGCATCCTCATCAAAGGCTCCACTGGGCCAGAACCCACTGCCAGCCTCACACAGGTTGCGGGCACCATCACTCCCTGTGGCAGTATGAGGGTCCCAGCTTTTTTGCTTGCTTTGTCTGGAGGTTACCTTTGGCTCCTAGAGATCCCTACAGTTCTAGAGGTCGCCTGCAGTTCCTAGAGATCACCTGTAGTTCTAGAGGTCACCTGCAGTTCCTAGAGGTCACTTGTAGTTCTAGAGGTCACCTGCAGTTCCTAGAGGTCACCTGTAGTTCTAGAGGTCACCTGCAGTTTCTAGAGGTCACCTGCAGTTTCTTGTTATGTGGGCTCACTCAACATGACCACTTCCTCAAATTAGCAAGGAGACTCTCTTGCTCCAGTCTGAGGTGGAGACGTATGTGACAACCTTGTCTCAAGTGAGGCGCCACCCCCTTTGCCATACTCTGTTGGTTATAAGCCCGTCCCAGGCCCCAGCCGCACTCAGAGTGAGGGGATTGTTACATAAGACATGAACACGAGGAGGGAGAAATGATGGGGTGAGGTCACACCTCAGGGTCTGTCTGCCACGGTGATCTACTAGAGACTTCTTGGCCAAGAACCTATCCGAGACAAATCCATTCAGAAGGTTATCTATCAGACGTGTTCTCCCACTTGTGCTGGCCCTTACGGTTACATCTTTGGAGCATTTCTAGGTACGTATTGGGTGGCTTTATTACTGGACCTGGTAGACTGTCTTCATTAAGTTGTACTTATTGTTATGGCACTAACTTTTATCGAAGTTCATGGATAACAGCAATAAGAAGAATTATTATTGTGATTCTTGTTCAAGAAAAACACAAACAAAAAACCAAAAATGTGCTTTTCAGTGGTTCAGACACCTGGAGCCAGAGTTCTGTCCCTAAGTGACAGGTTGGATCCTCCTGACACCAGTGGGTACTGCTCTGACCCGTGGTACCGCCTCCTGTTGTAGGAAACGTGCCTGCTGACTTTGTCATAACACTTTGCCATTATTGCGGTTCTTTACATCTCTCAATTTATTACGTAAAGCTTTTTATAACAATTTATGTCAAACTAAAGGCTCAAATAAACCTTTACCCGCCCCAAAGAATACCACCCCCTTTGTGACATCCTAACTTCTGGGAACCTCTCCTTTGCCCCAACTGAAGTGTGCAGCCAACATGAGAGGTGAAGACTCTGGACATGTCAGAACTTTAGAGAAAGGGGCATCAGGTGTTTTATTTTTAATTCTGATATCTATCTATGGCCTGCTAGTTCAATTTAAAACAAAATAATTTTAAGAAAAAAATTTCACAATTTAATATTTGAGGAGCAGTTATTGTAACATAAACCAGATTTACATTCCCATTTCTTCATCTAAAGATTTCAGCTCTTCACACAGATTTTTTAAAACAAAAATCACCAAACAATTGGTATTATACATCACCGTGTGTCCAGCATCGCTGCTGTCACCACTGTTTTAGAGTCACACAGTGTCTGCTGTTTGTAAACGCCACATTAGGCCTCCTTAGTAACATTTGTTAAACATTCCAGTAGAAAACTATTTGCTTGGCAAGTGAGATAAGTAAATAATCCAACAGGAAAGGCTACTTACATCTGTGCAAATACAACGAAAGGCCAGTGTGGTGTTTGGCTTGTCATGTCCACATTTCTTGGTGGGGCAGATGGGAATGCCCTGCTACTCCACAGACCTGGGTTCACTGGTCCCCTGGGTTCACGGGGTGCACAGCAATCTCTATGTGGCAGGATTGTTTTAAGGGTAAAAGATCATTAGCTGTCAATGAAGTACATTCAGGAGGAAGTCACATTTGTCCAACAAGTCTGTGATATGATTTAGGTTGAATTTGTGCTTGGCACCTTGCATTAGCCACACATCGAACTCCTGTCCTTGCAAAACCCTGATAACTGATAAAGTGGAGGCCACTAGCTAGCTGATTGTGTCTGATTTCTGTGGTCACATGTGTCTATCAGAGCCACAATCTGAAATCAGACACTTCCTGTGTTCCTGATAAGACAGTATGTGAAAGGAGACTTTTGTGTGTACCACGCTAATACTCACTAGGCCCCAGTTAATTGCTTTCATGAAGTTTCCTTAAAGAATAGTACTAAATAATCACCATAATACATGTCTCCTGTGGCTGTAGGACAGAGAGGAGGTCCCTAAAAGTATGGTCAAGATGCTTTCGTCTTTCTTATCTGGGAGGTTTCACGTGTAAGGATAAGTACTCGATGGACCTAACAGACGCTGATCATTTGTGTGACCTTGGGAGAGTGCCCCAAGCCTGTGGATTTCAAGTCGCCATGCTCAGAACGTGAGCCGTACCAGGTGAAGTCCATAATGCCTTCCTGCCTGGGCCAGCATCTTTGTCAGCTGGCTGACTTGGACAGGTGGATCTGGTGGCTCTCGACCCTTCAGTGCTCTGAAGCAGTGCTGCCCACACTGAGGTCAAGTGCTGTCTGCAGAGGCAGGACAGTTGCCGTGTCATTACTGGTGGCCTGTGAACAGCCTAAAGACATCTCAGGAGTGACACAACCCCAGTTCAGCATGATAGAATTCACCGATGCTTCGTATTAATAACTGACCCCCTCAGATGCACCATGGTTTATCTCCTTCGGAAACACCTTAGCCAGCTCCACTCCCACCCCATCTTGTGTGCTGGGCACCACTCCCCTGTGCCACCCTCTCAGCCTTCCTACCTGAGCCCATTCTCGTGGGTATAATGTGACACCTGCAGACTCCGTAAAGGGGACTCGGGAGGCTCCTGGTCGGAGCGCTGTCCCCGGTGCTTCCCACTGCTGGAGGCGGGGTGGCTGGCACTAGACTGGGACACGCCCACTTTGCAGCAGGCCCCGCCCCCAGGGGCTCCATCCGTTGCTGTTGCTGAGTGAGTGTGGTCCCCAGTCCTCCCTCCCCAGTTCTGCTCCTCCTCCCCACTCTCTTCTCTTCCTCCTCCTCTCCTTCCTTTTTGGTTTTATTTAGCAGCATTTCACTTGGGTTGAAAAAGGACGAGGTGGGGCCACATGTTTGAGCATTTTTAGGCCCCTGGGTTTTTACATGGTGGGAAGGAGAACGGGGAGACACGGCTGGTGTGCCCGCCTGTACCTTGCCGCTCAGTCCGGAGGTTGGGAGAGTCCAGAGCGAATGGAGGCGGCAGGAGCAAAGCCCCTCCTGGGACCCTCAGAGAGCCCACGAGTTCAGAGGGCGCTGCCGGTGGCAGAGAGAGCACCTTCAGATGTTGGGGGTTGTCCCAATGTGTCCTTTTGCTCCACATTGCTCACTGGTGCTGGCGACCGAACTTCAGGGGAAAATACGGTTTTGTGACTTGTAGGCCAACTTGATAGCAAATTAATTCTGAGTTCAAAACATTTAAGCTTTACGGGAAAACTCAGTTTTAAATGATGGCTCTCCATCGGGGACTGCACCGGTGATAGATACCCGAGCTCGTCTGTTTGATTAGTCTTCAGGTTGCAAGTGCTTTCCACATGTTTAAAAGCAACATGACCTAATCCATGCAATCATTTTACATGTCTTTCCTAGAATATCCTCAAGTTTGTAGCCTTACTGGATATATAAACGAATTAAAAGGCCTTCATCTCATGCATTATTCAACATAGCAAATCCTACCGCTGGCTAAATCAATTAATCATTAACCATCTCACAACACAATGTGTCAGGAATCAACTTCATAAATAATACACTTGTGCCATGGTAGTGCAAAATGGGATTTCTGCACAACAAATGCTAGGATGCCAGCTAAAATGCTGAGTGTTAGGATGTGGCTAGATACTTCTGCAGGAAAAGCAATGCATGAAAGGAATTCAAATTACCTATCATGCCGTATGCTGCAACTCTTGCTTACATAATATATTTAATGGCCTGACAGATTTATTCCCCTTGAAATTACTGCATGTGGCTGAGCCGAATTGGATTTTATGTGTTTAACTATTACTGTAGTGAAATATTCCATTGTTTTGCTGTTTCTGCTTCTCAATTTATAATCCCATTGCTTTTCCTTATATTTTCAGTCTGTAATTTTTTAAAAAAAAATACTGATTTTTTCATAAAGAGAAGAAAATGTAGTTATTGTCATGAAGATGGAAGTCACATTAAAACAGCCCCCTTGGACAGGGCGAACGGAAAAGCGGGCAAGTTTAACCAATGTCAGTGGCTGTTGTCGGAATGAGCTGCCAGGACCAGGCATCCTGAACACACGGGGGTCTAACGGGAAACCCCGACCTGTTTTTTTCAAGTTCCAATTTCATGCCTCGGGATTGTAAGGAGGCATTCTCTCAGTGAGAAAGGCTGATAAAGTACAATAGCATCGCGAGGGTTGATACGACCCAAAAGGTTTCCCTGTATTTGATGAAGCTGTGCTTCTCTCTGATTGCGCCAGGCACGTGCTCTCTGCCTTGAAGGCGTGTGGGGTTCTGTAACCTCCCAGGAGTGAACTCAGGGGTTGGAGAGGGTCAGAATTTCATCGAAGGGGCTGACAGCATTTGGTCTTCCCGTATCTCTGTAGCATCTGAAGTACCCGCAGCCAAATAGGAACACACACAGTAGGTTCAGTGCATCAGATCTTATTGCTGGAAGACCAGCAGAGCTATTGTCTGCCCACTTCCAGCCAAGTGTCACCCTTCACGGCCTCCCTGCGTGAGCCAGGCCCTCGTGGGCAGAGCAGAGTGGAGTGACCACGTCGGACAGGCTCACGCAGTGGCAGGCATGGGATGGAGTCCTCAAATCATAAAACGGGCGTGTGTTTGTGGAGATCTTGTCATATTGCGGGACGGCTCTAGTAATTCCAGCCTCCTGACTCATTCGTGTGTGTGTGAGTGGACACGTGTTTTTGTACGTGTACATATCTGATTGTAATCATAGTGGATATAATTTGACTCCTGCTTTTCCCCCCACTTAATGTTGCGTCATAAGAAGGGTGTGTTAGAGGGACTTAACAACTGATACAGCACAGATACGGACACAAGAGGCATGGGCAGTCGCTCATCAGAACGAGCACAGGCCATCAGTAGCTATTCACCCAGACCCGTGCACGCTGGCTACTACTGTCCTTCCCCGTGGCTGCGGAGCCTTCACAACTAAAGCGTTAAGGACTGAATCAAACTCAGTTAACTCACCCTCGCCCCGTTACTCATCATTTAGGGTGCATTATAAATTACCATGCAATGAATTACGTTACCATATTTGTAAGAATTGGATTATAAATGGTTATACACTTGCTTTTCAGTTCTAAAAACTGGAAGGTTGACAGTGGCTAAAAAGAATAAACCACGAATGAACCAAGAGTTCCTGGAAGGCATGGAGGTGCCAGCGCTGCTTTGCTGGGTGATCTCGAATGTGTCAGCAGATCAGAAGATAGCTATCTCTGCTGGCATTTCAGTCTGCCAAGTGAAAATTGTACCGTCACTGACAGAAGGCTCTCAGACGGATGCGAAAACAGGCCCGGGAGTGCTCGTTACAAATCAGCGTGGGGGGGAGGGAGGGAAGGAAGAGCTTGGTGGGTTCATGAATATTTCGATAGTATCTGTACACTTCTCTATATGCTTGAAATACTTTATTAAAAATAGGAATAAGGGGGAAATGGTACAAATGTTCAATTATAATGTAAATAAGTACTAGGGATTTAAAGAACCAACTAAACACTGCCTCGTGGCGTGAGTGCCTCCTCGCGGTGGGTTCTAGTATCACCAGCTGCAGCCCGTGCCGTCCCACAGGCCCGATGGAACGCTTGCGTCAAGGGCGCTGGCCCTCCCGGCCGCCCGCAGGCCTCGCTCCCAGAATGTTGATCCCCAGGAAGCAGTCGTCTCCGTTATCAGATGGACTGTTGAGGCATCACAGCGCTTGTGTTCAAGTGGCTGTAAATGTCCATAATGGTGGCCCCCAAACGCAAGACTAGTGACGCTGGCAGTTCAGATACGCCCAAGAGAAGCCGTGAAGTGCTTCCTTTACGGGAAAAGGGAAGTATGTGTGGCAGGTCCTCGAAGAATGTCATTTTTTTAACGTTGTTTCATGATGTCACTTGACAGAGAAATCAGTGTGGGGCCGAGGCCTCTGGGTGGAGTTTGACCTTTCTTCCCAGGTCTGCGTGGGCTTTCTCCAGGGACTCCAGTCCCCACCCCCACATCCCAAGGACGTGCACGTGTCTCACTGTCCCTGTCTGAGTGGGTGTGTAAACAGAAATCCGCGACAAACACAATACCACAGTTTTTCATTGTAACAGGCTGTTTGTTTATGACCCCGTATTGTTAGGCTGACCAGACGTTTCGTTTCAAACAGGACAGTACCATTGTCTTGTGTCCTGTTTAAAACGGGACATCTGGTCAGCCTATGGACTGTACGTGAGGCAGAATCAGCTGTTCCCTGGTCTGTGTGGCCAGTCCACTGTCCCCTTGGGGCGGGTTCATGGGGGCTGACAATTGTGTGGGAACGGAGTGAGCCAAGCAGGCATTGTATGTAGTCGGTTTGCATTAACTTTTACACTTGCTTCAAAATACGGGAGATGTCTGGGTAAGTGTCTGGATTAGCACACGTATGAGGGCTGACAGTTAAGTTCATGAACTCATCCTAGAAAAAGTGCTCCATCCCTCACTGCTGAGTATCACTACGGTCACCGTCGAAGTCCTGCCCTTGGGAAGCTGTGCACCCATGCCAGTGCCCAGTCCACCCTTCAAAGCAATTTTGGAACTCTTTCTGGAATGGCCATCAGAGCTGTTGTACCCAAAATCTGACAATTAAGTTCATGAACTTACCACCATGCAGTTACATTGGTAGCACTGTACAAACAGCTCGAACACAGCTGTAAGACACAGATATACCAAGATTATGACATTTTACTGTGTTGTTTGTACAGTGCTGCCAACGTAACTGTCAACACAGTGACAAGTTCGTGAACTTAATAGTCAGTGTTTGGGGATGACGACAGCTCTGATGGCCATTCCAGAAAGAGTTCCAAAATTGCTCTGAAGGGTGGACTAGGCACTGGCATGGGTGCACAGCTCCCCAAGGGCAGGACTTCGACGGTGACCGTAGTGATACTCAGCAGTGAGGGATGGAGCACTTTTTCTAGGATGAGTTCACAAACTTAATTGTCCAAACTTGTATTTCCTTTCACCTCGCACTCCAGTATGGGTCAGCATGCCAGTGTGCATATGTGTATGTGTGTGTGTGTACATGCACGTGTGCATGTGGGTACATGTGTGTGTGTACACGCATGTGAGCATATATGTGTTTGTGCATCGCTTCCCACAGTAGGTTTTGGCTCAGGAATAGGTGCATTGGTTATTGGTGGTTGGTCAGATTCAGTTAGGAGGATCCCCAGGGTTTGCCTTCATTTCAGCCCTCCCAGAAGGGCAGGTCCATCCTGGCTGACCCCAAGGTGGCCCTGGCTGTTCCTGACCTCCCGCGGGGACATGCAGTCTCGCTAGCCTGTCACAACTGACATTGCAGTCCATATGTGGGACACTTTGGGGCTTCACAGTGAATGCAGTCATATGTATTGGAGAAAGTGCTTCAAAATAACCCCCACGATCTTTTTCTCCACATAAGGTGTCACAAGTCCTGAATCCTTAAGTGGACGAGGATACCTTTGTTGTGAACTTGTGTGCCCACAGCTCAACCCCCTTTAACTGAACGTTGCTGGAAACTCCGGTTCCCATGCTTTCTTCTCTGCCCCGAAAGTGGCTCAGAGAAGCCCAAGCAAATCCAGAGGTCCTGTCCCCAGGGTCCCCGAGAGAATGGAGGATCCAGAAAAGAGAATTGCTATGCAGCATGTGCCCTTCCCAGCACCCTGAAACCTATGCTCCCTACCGATGGGTGCTTAGGCCGGATGACTGGACGAGACAGTGGAGAGCAGGCTGTGACAGCACGCAGACACACCGCTGTGTAATCTGCACGGAAGTGACCCTGCGCCTGCCTGCTCCCACATGCAGGGCCCCCCCCTCCCACATGCAGGGCCCCCCCCTCCCACGTGCAGGCCCCTCCTCCCACGTGCAGGGTCCCTCCTCCCACGTGCAGGGTCCCTCCTCCCACGTGCACGGTCCCCTCCTCCCACGTGCACGGGGTCCCCTCCTCCCACGTGCACGGTCCCTCCTCCCACGTGCACGGTCCCTCCTCCCACGTGCAGGGCCC